>OX371223.1:201848327-201959868 GCA_947310385.1 Nephrotoma appendiculata
AAGATTTATTTCTATTACTGCACGTATATTAAAAATTTAACTAATCCGATATCATCCGAGTGTATATTCGATACAGATCGATACATTTTCTATTGAGATGAATGTAGTTGCCCACATACATATGTTAGTAAGTGTGTACTGCAAACACTGGAAATAGCAAACCTAGGAAAGGTGCATTGATATTGTATACATATATTTTATGTGTTTTATTTGGCGTGTGCCAAATGTTTTCTTTTCTGTCTCTAGATAACCCATGTTTGTCCTTTTTAAGCTTTTTTATGTCTTCTGTTAGGAAACACTCAATATCTACCATATGTTCAGTTTTGATTTTTGTTATTCCTAATCTTGAAAATGTAAATTTCTGTTGATTGAAAGAACAAACAAAACTAAAAAAATACAGGCTGGAGAATAGATTTTCTACTAATAAAAACTGAAATTAACTGAAATCACACCTGCCTTCCTTACTGTGTTTTTTTTTTCAATATTAGTACTTAAGATTGAGAAATTTTTCAATATTTTTAATGCTTTAAAAATTTCCCTTGACAAGAGCAGATGCAAATAAAAAAAAAAAGAGCAGATTTTAATTCCAAATTAATGATGATGATAAACACTTGTTCATGACAATGTGTGCAGTTGCCATTGTACGAGATAAAAAAATGTTGATCAGATTTCGTAGCTCGATGGATTATTTTTATATTTTTGACACCACAAACTTCATAAAATATTATCATATACACCTGTTTTTAGTGGTACATTTTAATGTATTGCATGTGTACTGAAAATTAGATTTATACACTTAAATTTTTGAAATATAGTTTCATGGTTTCCTTGCATAAGTATCACATAGATTTTGTTTATTTTATGAATTGGCACCTTATCCGCCCACATTATATTGTAGATTGTACACATGTCTCTTGAAGACAAACCTATTTTACTATACTATAAATGAAAAAAGAAAATCACTTCCGTTTAATTTACTACCCCAAAATAAAAATCGATGTTTCGCATTTATCAAAACTGCATATTTCCGTTTTCTAGAATTCATTTAGTTTGTTTCCACTATTAAGTTTATAATAAAATCTATAAAAAATCAACAGGCTTCCGGATTGTATTTTTTATTATTATTGTTTATTCACATATGTTACAGGATCAGATTTCACATCGTCTTTTTTGTTTACTTGAGATTCTCATTTAAAATTCATCTTAAAAATTCACCCTCATAAATATTAAATACACATTTGTATTTGGTTTTTTATAAACTTGGAGTGGAGTGGAAATTTAGAGCTCATGATTAAGATAATAAAAATATTATACATATTTGGTTTTGAAAGGAAATGTTGTGTGTGGTTTTGAAACACCAAAGTAATTTAACATGTATAGCTTATGTATAAAAATTCATATTTTAGATACTTCTGTAATAAACAAATCATATTTTATGTACCTTTTACAATGTACCTGAATATGCTATCAAAAACTATGATTATTTTTAAAAATCTCTGGAATGTCATTTAGGACAACACAATAAAAAGTACGTACGTTTGAAACATAATAAACATTATACAACATAATTTTGATAAAACATTTCCTAATAACGAAATTATAAGGAACAAAAACAATCAAACCCAAGCCAACAAGCATGGAAATGTAATAAACAAAATTAGGTATTAAACCGTACCTATTGAATGTTATACACAATCGTTCGATTGTTTGCAATAGCACGTGCCTGATAGATTTGCCAGAATTATTTAACATCTGTCATAATTTTCATTTTCCAGACCGTAAATTAGTTTAGGATTTTTTTAAAACTTAATCGAAAATTGTATACTCGTATTATACTCGTAAACACTATACATAGAAAATTAAATATTTATTTAAAAATTTAGCAAATATGTATGTACAGTACGAAAAAAATTATCATTAAATGTTACAAAAATGGTAAGCGTATACATTTTACTTTAGCAGATGATAGTAGTTATCAATGATTCAAACTGTTTATAAGTTGCTGCTAATCACGTAAAATACAGATTATTATTTAATCAATTAATTAGGCGACATTGGATAGTAATCAAAAATTTTTTGGGTAATCTATAGATTATTGAACTTATGAACAATCAATAATTTGTGTGTGTGTGTGTGTGTGTGTGTGTGTGTGTGTGTGTGTGTGTGTGTGTGTGTGTGTGTGTGTGTGTGTGTGTGTGTCTAGGTAGCAAAAAACCGATGTGTGTGCTTAGCGTATATACATAGCTGTACAAGTATGAAATGCTTACTATTGTTTACTAAAAAACATGTTAAATTCAGAATAATGATAAAAGGTGCTGCATTCAAAGTATACTCCATCGCTTGTTATACATTTTTTCCATATTTCAAGCAATTTGTGAATACGACGCCCGTAAAAATCTTCGCCTTTTGCGAAGTGCGTGACTCATCAATGCAAACAAGAGTGGTAAACAGAAATAGCCAAGTCTGGTGAGTAAGCCGCATGGGTTAGAAATTCCCAGCTGAGTAATTCCAATGTGTCGCGAACCGGTTTTTGCAGTTTTTGGTGTAGCATTGCCATGAAGAGAAACTAATATTAACCGCTTCCCCAGGTTTTAACATTTCATAATAGACCACGCCCTTCTAGTCCCACCAAACACAGAGCATCGTCTTTCTGCCAAATCGATTCGACCTTGCGGTCGATGTGGATGGTGCGCCTGAGTTCATTCATGATTTTTTGCGCTTGGGATTCACAAAATAACTACACTTCTTATCCCCTGTAACTATTTGATGCAAAAACGACTTCGTTTTGTACAGAGCGAGCAAAATGTCACATGTGTTTTTGTGCTTTGCCATTTGACTGTCGTTCAACTCATGTGGTTCAACCGATGTACTGGTCTTCTGAATCTTTCGAATCTTTCGTAGCTGATTGAAAACAGCTTCTTGACTAACGCCTAATTGATCAGCGAGTTGTTTTTGTGTTTGAGAATGATCTTCTTCCAACAATGCTTGAAATACCACATCTTCGTATTTTTCGTATTTCACCACTTTTGAAACGCCGAAACCATCTCTTTGAAGTAATCGGTATAATTCAGCAGCAGTTTTCTTCAAGTGAAAACAATAAATTAATGCTATCCGCGAATACTCTTTGTTCGGTATAAATTTCGACATATTGAACACAACAATACAACACTATGCACTTTTCCATTTTATCACTATTGCGCGTCTCAACAGGTCACAACAAAATAACACAGTGTCAAATTTTTATAGCACAAACTGCATTGGTGCACAACCTCTTGTCTGAAATTCGCATTTCATACTTGTTGACCTGATACATTTTAATTGGCTTGTCTTGTAAATCCCCTTAATATTTCTCCATATGGCAATTTACTATGTTGCCAGAATTAGAGGGCACTGATGGGAAAATTCTGGTTTCATTTCGAAAAAAATAAATTCTTTAACTATTTTGACCTTAAATCGTCTCATCTTGGGTGTGTGAATGTTGTTCAACTTATATATACCTAAATTTTTTTTTTTTTTTTTATGTCTCGATAAGTATAAACATCGTTAAACTAGACCAAAAATACTTTTGAATTTTTGACTTATAGATGGCTAATGTGTAAGAATCACAACAATAAGTTTCGAACAGATGAGACTAATGATTTGAAAAATCAGTCTTCTCATCAGGTCGCGACGACTGATGTTGTTTTATTACATTGAAATATTGTCTATATATAGAGCAATACCATGTAGTTGTACTACTAGCGAATTACTGCGTAGCGTACGAAATTTTGATTCTTTCACATTTCCATCTATATTCTATTTTAACAATTAACTTTTCGAATTCACGAATTTTTATATTTTTACTTTTGGTTTTTATCAATTGTAATGGTGTATTGTGATTGTTCCGTATATTGGTCTGTTTCAGCAATCTCGAATTAATTACACAACCGTAGGAAATTCTTCCATTTGCGTCAATCTGTATATGACAACGACTATGATAGTCGACATCTACTTATAAAGAAGAATTTCCTACGGTTGTGTAATTAATTCGAGAGTGCTGAAACAGACCAATATACGGAACAATCACAATACACCATTACAATTGATAAAAACCAAAAGTAAAAATATAAAAATTCGTGAATTCGAAAAGTTAATTGTTAAAATAGAATATAGATGGAAATGTGAAAGAATCAAAATTTCGTACGCTACGCAGTAATTCGCTAGTAGTACAACTACATGGTATTGCTCTATATATAGACAATATTTCAATGTAATAAAACAACATCAGTCGTCGCGACCTGATGAGAAGACTGATTTTTCAAATCATTAGTCTCATCTGTTCGAAAGTTATTGTTGTGATTCTTACACATTAGCCATCTATAAGTCAAAAATTCAAATTTATCCGCGATCCAGCGTTAAAAGAAAGAAAAATGTATGGGCACACTGTGCTACACTGTGCAACGTCATACAGATTGACGTAAATGGAAGAATTTCCTACGGTTGTGTAATTAATTCGAGAGTGCTGAAACAGACCAATATACGGAACAATCACAATACACCATTACAATTGATAAAAACCAAAAGCAAAAATACTTGATAACTTGAATTTGATTAGCTGATTTATTTGATTTTTATTTAAATAGCAGGTGTGTAAATATGAAACCGGATTTTTTTAAGTAAAAAGCGCACCTTCATCGTATGATATGATTAAGAGTATTTTGTTCAAAGCATTGCACATTATTAGTTATAAATTTTTTCCATCTTTCTGGCAAAGCGTTGTTGCCAAGCCCAAAACAAACTGTACTTCTTTTTAGGTAAACTAGTTATCGAGCCATTTTCGTAGGAAGTGAACTGTTCCTCCCCATCGATGAAAATAAGTAAAAATCGGATGGAGCCAAGTCTGACGAGTAAGCCGCATGTGAAAGTATTTCCCAATTAAGTGCTTCCAACGTTTTCATGACTAGCTTGGCTTTATGTGAAGGGGACCCCATAAAGCAAAACTCAATCCAAATTGATCATTTGTTGTTAGTAGCGTTCATTATTTACGGTTTCACCAGGTGTAGCTCAAAATAAATCACACTATTCTGATCCCACCAAATATGGACCAAAGTACTGTCTACCGAAGCGATATCTAACACCTATAAGCAAAAAGTAGACGAGGCATCTGTGCTACCGCAGTTACTCTGAAAGAAATCAAACAAGAAGTAAAAAATCGCAAAGATAAAAAAGCCCCTGGATACGACTTGATAACGGGAAAAGCACTAAGGAAACTACAGCACATAATCAATGCTATCTTTAGACTATGTTATGTTCCGAGACAGTGGAAAGTAGCGGAATTCATAATGATTCCAAAGCCTAATAAATCACTGACAAAACATCGTATAGACCTATTTCTTTGTTAACAACAACATCAAAAATTTTCGAGAGACTGTTTCTCAAGAGATTAAAGCCAATTATAGAGAGCAGAAATCTTATACCAGCACATCAATTTGGGTTTCGAGAAAGGCATTCAACGATAGAACAGGTACATAGGATTACTGATACAATTGGGGAGGCGCTGGAAAAAAGGAAGTATGTTCAGTAATATTTTTAGACGTAACCCAAGCATTTGATAAGGTTTGGCACCGTGGTCTAGAATTTAAACTCCAACGAGATTTGCCAAAATAACATTTTGAATTGCTAAAGTCTTATATCAACGACCGTTGCTTCTGGGTGAGACAGGAAGGGAAATACTCTAAACTAAAGAAAATATTGGCATTGGTTTCACAAGGCACTTTCTAGGCCCCGTATTATACCTCCTGTATACAAATGATCTACCAAACATAGCAGAAGCTAGAATAGGAACGTTTACTAATGACACAGCTGGTATGACCACCGATGCTAGTATAGTTGAGTCCACAAGAAAACTACAAAATGCTGTTAATGTAGTGAATAACTGGGCAAAACAATGGAGAATAACACTTAACGAATCGAAATCCATACACATCAACTTTACAGATAGGAAATTAGAATATATTCCGATTATACTGAATTCACAACAAATACCATATTCTGACAATGCTAAGTACCTCGGCATGACGTTAGACTCTAAACTCAGGTGGAAAGCGCATGTTAAAGAGAAAAGGCAGGAACTGAATTTAAAATTCTGGAAAATGCACTGGCTTATTGGAAGAAACTCCGAACTGACAACGCACAACAAACTGCTGTTATATAAACAAATCCTATTCAGCTTTGGGGCTGCGCAAGGAAAACTACAGTGAAGACCATTCAAACATTTCAAAAAAAGTACTACGTAGCATTGTGAATGCTCCTTGGTACATTAGAAATGACAATCTCCATCGAGACTTAAACATGGAAAACGTTAGCGATGAAATACAAAAATTTGCAAGGGGTCGTGTACTGCGACTGCACCGGGATGACAACGAGGAGCTGCGGAACCTACTGGATCGCACCAATGGACCAAAGGGCCTAAAAAGAACAAAGCCTTTAAAATAGTGGTTCCTTGAGCCGCTTAAATCAAAGGACTGAAGGAGTTGGGATGAACTGATAGGTCTCATCCCACAAGAATGGACTACTTAACTAATAAAACAATTACTAGATAATCCGTATGATTAGTTGTAATATTATACAGAAATAAAGATTTCCTAAAAAAAAAGTTTCTATTGGTTTCAGGGGTTTACAAAACAAAGGCCTTTTCAAATTTCCTATTGAAATGGATAGCGCTCCCGATAACGGCTCCCGATAAATAGGTAGAGCAAAATATTTTTTTATCGATTTTTAACTGAAAAGTTGAAGGTGAAATCTTGGTTTAGAGTTAAATAAATTAATTACATGGAAAAATAGCGTGCTAAATACAAGTTTTGACATAGAAAATTGGGTGCTCCGGGTACATCTATCGGGCACTAATAAAAAAAAACATGGCTAAAAACTCTTAACATAATTTTATAACATATCTTCTTAGCAAGAGCCTTTCAGTCTCTGACATGGAACTGTTTGTATATTTTTAATCTTATTGAAAATAAACGTTTAATTATTTTTAAAAATTAATTCATTTATTAAAAAACACAACTTAAACTAAAAAATAACAGTTTAAAAAAAATAGAGACTCACAGGCTCTTGTTAAGAGCTTTAGGGTGGCGCTAATAAAAAATCATGGCTATTAACATATGGAACATAAAAGAAAAATTCTTATTAGAAAATTATTGAACTACATTTTTTATTGAAAATGAGCATGTTGCTCAAAACGGGATTGAAATCAGAAATGTTATTACAATAATCGACTTTTGTGAGCACAGTAATTGTACTGCCTTTATCCGCTTTACACGCATCAGGTCATGGTCACGCAGTTTTTCTTTATCACATCAATCACTTTAAGGTTAGTATTAGAAGCATTAGAAGAAGAGTTTAACAAGCGCTATCAATACCTTTCTTGATTTGTAGTGCACACACTGATTTTAGTTGGGTTGGCTTGTTCGGCGTAGGGGCAAAATTCACTCCACAGCCCTCTTTTATTTCTTTTTTGCCTTTTTTCTACTATATATAAAAAAAAAATACTTTTACAAATCAGTAGATACCCCTGATGATGACCTAACAAGCCGAAATCGATCGAGTTTTTTAATTAAAATATTCAACCATCAAATTTTTTGCGAAATACAAAAACAAATGTTTCATAAATAGTATTTATTGAGTCTTTTGATGTGATATTCAGATGGCAAGCTATAATATGTACAGTACAAAACAATCTAGAACACAAGGCACACAGTTGCAAATATTAGCTATAGTCTTATTTATTTATTAATTTACAATGAATACGTCTTCGATGAAATAAAGAAACAAGCAAGGAAACACTTTCAAAAGCAGAAACCACTAGAGCTGTTTACTTCTAATTAGAATAAGAAATTATTGTAAAATGTGAACCAATAGTGTCGATTAACCGGACCCCGATTTAACGGACCGTCGATTTAACGGACAATTTTTAATTTTCCATTTTACGGTTAATCACCGTTTTATCATTCTTTTATATTGTACTAAACAATAAAAACACTGTTATTTTTCATTATTTTCGTGCACTTTTATTACTAGATTTAATTTTAAATTTAAATAAAATGAGAATATCTTTTTCTTTATGTGATATTTTTTTTTATTTTTTTATTTAGAAACATTCAAATTTAGCCGACAATCTGATTTAACGGATCCCTCTTTTAGTCCTTTAAATCGAGGTTGTACTGTATTTAATCACAATAACCTTGATTGCGGGCTTTATAACGGCCAGGAAATCATTTTATTGATGTAATAATAATCTCGTGATCCGAGATATTTGAAGCATTGCATGTTATCAAAGTTATGGTCATCTGTTCCGAGATTTACCGTATGGACGTTTTTTGGTGTTGATAGGCATGTAGTTTTGTTGCTGCTCATCCAAGAATTTGGCCTGACTTATTACATATGCAACGCGAAGATTCAGTACAGTTTTTTTCACCGCGTACTCGAGAGCGAGATTGAATAGCGCAGGCGAGAGCGCATTTCGATGGTATCAGACGCAGTCCCCTCCACTACAATCCTTAAGCAAGCCAGTTTGTTGTTAGCTTACAGAGAGGGAATGCTTCTATGAAAATCCGAGTAATATGAGTGCCGCCCAAAGGTTGTTGTTGATGCTATCATAAGCATATCGAAAGATTGTTTAAAGTCGTGAATAGTTATGTTGTACACCCAACATTTTGGGTGCAGCTGCTGCTTTCGGTGGATCGATTTCGGCCAAAAATCACTGGGATCTCACAATTTATGAAAAAAGCTTTGAGGTGTAGAAGGCTGATGAAACTTGTGCAAACTTTCACAAGCAATGGTTGGATGACTACCACCACCGAGCGTGTATTGTCGTTTATGGAGCACACTAAGTATGTCAACGAGAAGTTAACCAAACGTAGCAAGGCTCTTCAATAAAGAGCATGGCTCTCCAACAATTGATCGCCAATTGATTCCACAAATTACCCTAGAAAAACCCGTATGCATTCAAAGTTCGATTTTTACCTAACGCAAGTTTTCTCAGGTCACACTTGCCTCAATCGTACCTTTATAGCTTTGAACACCATATACTTTAGACCATGTTAAACGCGTAAGAACGTCTGTTTCGTATGCGGTGTTTAGGTGTGCGATTAGAACCATGACAAAATCAGAGAAATATAAGTGGAACTGTGTTTTCCGGATCCATGCTTATTAGACCAGGCAAATTTCTTCGTCTCCCTCAACCAATAATTTTTGCAATTCGTCCTCGTGTGTTCGGCTGGTGAGCTCGCGATACCTTTGAATCTCTGATGTAATATCAGAAGTTTTTGGTATCTTAAACAACTAATTCAATAAAGTGATCCTTCTTGTTTACTAACTCCTAAGCCTTGAAGTAATGTTCGTATTCGTACCACCTCTGTTATTGATGCTTTTATCTGTATCCCCTCGCATGAAGCTTATTCAACGAATTAGTGGTTCAATTCGCTATGGATACTTCATATTCGAGTGCTAATTGAAACTTATCAATCGTGTTCTTGACTCTGCTGTTGTTTAAACTAAATATAGGTCTTAAAGACTTTCTCGCAATCATTGTGCTGCATGGTTGGTTAAACCTGCACAAATATTGGACAATCCTGAATCTCCCCTCGAATCTTTTATTTGACATTTTTGAGTCTGCATAATGTTGAGTCTGCAACACAGCATAAATGTAGAATGATATACACCAAATAAATTAGTAGTTTCGGCGAAACCGGAACGCGTCATATCCGTAGAGCATTAAATACTATGGGCTCAAACAGGTATCTTGTTCTAACATCTTTGAGGGTCTCAAATGAAAGATAAAATCTACGTGTATTTTGAGGCCACGGCTTAGATAACCGATTTTAATGTAGATTATTAAATGGAAAGTTAAATTTAGTTATACTCCTGAAATAATTTGGAATTTATATATTTGGTGTTTGAAAATGACACCACCCTTTTTTATTAAAATAAAACACATTTGCTTGTTTAGAAAATCAAAGAATTATTTATTGAAAGTGTGCTCTTTCTGCACCTTTAACTTTCCCTATATTTCACGCAATTTACGGATTCCCTCTCTGAAGAAATCCTGATCTTTAGAGGCGATTCAATCAATAAGCCAATTTTCGATCTCTGCGGAAGAACTCAACCGCTATTCAGAAATAGACGAATGCATCGGCTGGAAGAGTAGTAGTAATCTGAAGGACCTATGTCTGGTGAATACGGCGGGTGGGATAGAACTTCCCAGTACTGTCCTTTTAAATAATTTTTCACAACATTTGCAACATTTTGCATTGTCGTCCTGAAAAATTAATTTGTTGTGTCTATTCACCCGTTCTAGTCGTTTCTCCTGTAACGCTCGCTTTAAACATAGTAGTCTTCGTCGGTAGACGTCGACATTGATAGTTTCACGGAATCAGGTGAGCAGTTTATAATATACCACAGCTTTATTTCTGATCCCACCAGATACAGAGCACAACATTATTGCAATAAATATCGCATTTTAGTTGCAACGGACCAGCTTCACCAGGCGATGGACCAGCTTCACAATAATAAATCCATTTTTCTTCTCCAGTAACTTTTCGATGCAGAAAATGTTTTCCTTTTTTATCTTTGAAGCAGTATTTCGAAAATACATTTTCGTCGTTCGATGTCTCAGTTTTTAATTCACATGCAACCCAGTTCCTAGCTTTTAAAACCATTCCGATTGTTTGTAAACCTTTTCCAACAGTTGATCGAGCAATATTTAATGCTACAGCCAATTCTGATTGTGTTTGTGTAAGAGTCGTCAGGCAATACCATTTCCAATTCAATAACTTCAAATTTTTGGGTGGTTTTCTATGCTATTTCAATGTTTCATCGGTTCAAAATCATTAGTTTTAAATGGTCGAAACCATTATTTGCACGTTGTATTCTATGAAGCATGCTCACCATAAATTTCCACAAGCAAACGATAAATTTCCGCTGAACTTTTCTTTGCAATAAAATAATGTAATACAATTTCACGCAAATAAGTTTTATTTGGAATAAAATTCGATATTTTAATCCGTTTGAGAACCAAGAGGTTACGCAAATGCATTACAAACCATTTGTGATGCAAACGCAAACAACAAAAATAAACTCCAACGCAGTAACAATCGCTTCTTGTATTTGGTAGGTAACGCGATTCTCCTCTTTTTCTCTACGCTCGTCACATTTATTTATTTTACTTTCTCGACATAAAATCTTAACAGCGCGATCGCACTGCTTGGGACTTAAACGGTTAAAGAGTTAAATATACTACTTGTTTACACTTCAACCAAATGTCGAATACTGCATTTGAGAGCAGACATCAATCACTATATAATACCAGTATTGCCCATAGTACACGTGTGCAATACTAGTGACGACACCTATTGGTAAAGGGCGGAGTCATTCACACATCTAATAATTTAGTGTTTGTGAGCATCTTTTTCCATAAACCGAATTTGATCAACGTCCCGTACTTGAAGGGGTATTGAAAATTGAAATTTTGAACAAACTATTTTCTCAAAACAAACAAGGACTCACGTCGTATCTGATTAATAAACAAAAAAGTGAAATCCTTTATTATGCAACAAATTTTATTAAATGCTATTCAAATATGCTATTCACATAAAAATTGTGCTCATGCGATTGAAATGGATCGGTTTGCGATAATTGCGATGATAATAAACCACGCTATTATCCAGAATCACCCAAAATTTCATATACATTGCATGCATGCGTTAAATACAATAAAATTCGAGGTTACGAAAGGGTTGACAAATGCGTAGCGAATCATTAAAATTCGCTAAGGCATTGTTGATTATATACTTTGAACGTAAGTTCAATTTTTTAATATAAATAATTCAATGTTTCATCGAAACCAAACTTCCAACGTCTTGGTAACTTCACCTTGATGTAAATAACACTACCTGGCTATTATCCAGAATAACCCAAAATTTCATATATATATATATATATATATATATAATATATATACATACATAGTATATTCAGTGCTGAGAAAAAAAAATGGGCAAACATATTTTATTGCAAATTGGAATCTTTTTTTGCTAAAATTACAAAACTTTTGAAAGCAATTGGCTTATTGTTTCATTTTAAATACATGTATGTATGATGACATTTTTTGAAAAAAATACCTGCAATTTAGGGCCAAAACCCCGAAAAATGCCAAAACATTCAAAATACGTTGATTGAAGTTAAAGTAATGGAATAAATTAAACACTTCTTTTTTTAATTTTTGTTTTTTTGTTTTTTATTGATTTATAGAAGTTCTATCATTATTAATATTTTGTTGGACCGCCGTTTGTTTTTATTACAACGGTATAACCCCGCAACTGATGCATAAAAAAATTGGTCAAGCAATTATTTTATTTTACGCCTACCGTTCTTGGCCGTCATTAGGGTGCAGATGTTTTATTGCCGGTAATTTTTTTTTTAGAGTTATACTGTAAGTGATCCTAGTCAAATAAAGAATAAAGTGCAATTTTAGTTTAATAAAAATGGGAAAAGTTAGTGAGCAGTGTAAAAGCAATATGTCGATTTTGGTGTGAGAAAATTTAGCCACGCGTGAATTAGCAGAAAGATTAAACATTCCTAAAAGTACTGTCGCGTGGAATATTAAAAAAATGCGAGCGATGGAAAGAAAGAAAGGCTCTGGAAGGCCCAAAAAGATAACACCAGTGGAAGATCGTTTCATAATAATACATTGGGCGCTTTCAGGGCACCCAACAATTGGGAACATGTTGAGTAAAATCACGGTCAACGCTATAAAAATGTTTAGCACTATGAAATTTTAAAATCAAATTGGCGATGATTTTACTAATCATGATAGGGGACCTGAAAGCGCCCAATATCGTCGGAACCGTTTTAAAACTTCCTCGGACGTAAGACGGGATGTTGAGCGAGCAACAAGAAAGCAAATTTCAGCCAGCTTAGTGAGAAAAAGACTTGTTAAAGCTGGTTTGAGAGCACTTAAATCAGTCCAGAAGCCTTAGTTCGCATTAACTAGTGAAAAAAAAAACGTTTTGCATGGGCCCAGAACCATATTTCTTGAACTCCAGAGATGTGGAATGATGTGATTTTCTCCGATGAATCAAAATTCAAGCTGCATTTTGGAGATGGAAGAATTTTGCATAAGAAGAAAACCAGGCGAGAGGCTTAGCAAAGAATGTCTTTTAAGACTTCCACCGAAAAATGAAGGAGTTATGGTCTGGGGATGCTTTTCTGGAAATGAAATCGGTCGATTGTGCTTCCTTAGTTCCAGCATTACAGCAGCTGTTTATCTGCAGGTCCTACACAACGAATTTGAGCCTTCTGTGTTAAAGCTTTTTTGGCGAGACTTGCAAATTTATTTTTCAACAGGACAACGCTCCGTGCGGTACCGCCAAAGTTGTGAGTTATTAATTTTGAATTGTAGATAGAAAAATAGGCTTTCAGATAAACATAAATAATTTATTAAAAACTTGTTTTTTTTTCTTATCTCTTCATTTAAAGGTAAAAAAGTACTTCGAAGAAAGAAGTATCGATGTGTTGAGCTGGCTCTCCTATAGTCCTGACTTAATCCTATTGAAAATATTTGGTCTATAATGAAGCTAGACGAAGAAAGCGCCCAGAATTGATTCAAGCTTTAAAAAGATGGTTGATGACGATTTGGGAATCCATATACCTCCTTCGACTTTGAAAAATTTATCAAATTCAATGAATCGGATGTGTATCGCTGTAATAGAAGCAAGTGGCAGTCCTACAAAATATTAATATTAAAGATAGAACTTCTATGAATCAATAAAAAAAATTAAAAAATAAGTATTTAATTTATTCCATTACTTTAACTCCCATCAACATATTTTGAATATTTTGGCATTTTTCGGGGTTTTGTCCCTAAATTGCAGGTATTTTTTTTTTTAAATTACGTCATACATGTATTTAAAATGAAACAGTAAGCCAATTGCTTTCAAAAGTTTTGTAATTTTAGCAAAAAAGACTCCAATTTGCAATAAAATATGTTTGCCCATTTTTTTTTTAGTTTTATGAGTTGCTCGTGAATGGAGTGGTTAAACTAGGAGCGAATTAAAGTTAATCTGGCGACAACATTTGAGAATTATATGTGATACACATTTGCAGGTTATTTTCCGGATTTAAGAAAGTTTCGTTCTAGGTTGTACCAGCGGTATACTAGTTACCATTGTCAGATTCGGTTAAAGTTAATTTGGTGATACCGTTTGATGTGCGATATACTGATGAGTACGTGCACGCTTTCCTTTAGTTTTACGAAAGTTTCGTTCTAGGTTGTACTAGCGATATTCGACCAATTATAGGCAATATTGCGATTAGTCAGTCGCTCGATGAGTATTCTACAAATATTCTACCGATAATCTGCGACCTTGCTGAGAAAGTATGTCAAATTTTAGGTTGTCTTAATTGCGACGGTTTGCTATTATTTTACTTATACACATTTATAAGAAATAAAATTGGCAATGGTTGCATTTTTTTGTTTTCATGCATTTTTTGTCGTAACTCAAACTCGTATTGGTTATATTTATAATTTTCTCCGAGGTTGGTCCTGACTTTAAGTTTCTAGCACAAATTAACCATAAAATGAATTTTTAAAATATACTTTGTCTAAGAGGTTATCTTTTAGTCAAGTTAAGTAAAATTGTACGTTCGAATCAAAATCGTTGATTTATGTCGAATTGTATAGTGAATTTCTGGAGTGGTTACTTACTCTAATAATTATGTAAAAATCGTAACAACAAACATAAATAATCCAATTTCTGTTTGTTGTTTTAAATTTGGTTAATACTAATTCTTTACTTGTGCAATATTATTATACCATACCAGCCAACAACAATTCTCACAACAAAAAATGCCGTACAATAAAAAAACATGAACCAGGTGGTTCTAGAAACCTGTTGATTAATAGGTATTTTTTAAAGCTATAGGTAAGTATAAATACATAATTGTTGTATTTAATTAAACAACACATTACACATGAAATGGAAGAAACGTAAACTTGATAATATTTCATTCTTTTATTAAAATATGTAATAATAATTCAATGGTGGGAGCATTTTAGCGACAACATAAAAGCCAAACCAATTGAAGAATAATCATAATTTTCGTAAGTAATTATTTCCATACAGTTTAATTATGCCTGTAGAATCCAGTTCACATGGACACACTTTACAATCGTCATGTATATGTTTATCGTACGCTTGATACATTCCTTTATTACCTCTTCTATACAACTGAGTACCTTATGGTAAACATTTTTATTACACATGACGCTAACCTTTTTGTTATATGTATTCTAATATCTAATTGTGCATATCCACATTAGGATAACTTGAGTCCGGTAACTTCTTCGTTTTTCCTCCTTTGCCAACAAAATCGGTTTTATTGCGACGCAAAAAACCGGTTTTATAGGTAAAGGGGAAAGAAACGAGCAAGTTACCGGATTCAAGTTACCCTAGTATGGTGGATATGCACATATCCATACGCACAGTTTTAAATACAAGTTTAAAACATTCAAATACATCATGTATTTTCAAAACAACTCAAAAACGTAAACTATTCTTAATACATACTAAAAAGAATACAACCACGTGATTATTCTAGCTAAACATTACACTGTCGCGTGGCAGATGTAAAGGAAAAACAAAATTGATAAAAAAACAATTCAAATCTATTACGCGGCCAGATGTCTTGTCTTTCTTATTTTATTTTATTCAATTTTTCAAGAAAGGAAGATGTCAATGAAGAAGCAGATGTTACTATACTTGGTTGTTTATGTATGCAAACTTGTATGTATAGTATACATACTTATGCATGTTGATTTTTTTTATACATTTATTTAGGTTTTGTTTTGTTAGTACAGGCAATGCCTTCTAAACTACTGGCCTTTTACTACTCTCATGTTTCGCACATGACGTCAATTTAAGTCTAAACCGAGACTGCACAATAATAATTTTAAGATATTTACACTAACAAAGCAACTAGAGAAAGCAACAACAACGTCGACTTAGCGTGTCGCCATCATTTGGTGTAAGCGGCCAGTAGTTTAGAAGGCATTGGTACAGGCAAATATAGTACAGGTCAAGTTTGATTAACAAAATGAGTATCGATGTTAATCAAGGGTTGTGATCGTGACAAACCGATATTGTGTAGTAACTCATTTACTTTCGAAAATAACAATTTCGATTACCGTGTGAATTTAATCATAAATTAAATTTCACTTTAAATACACATTTCATTTTTAATCCGGCTAATACTTTGCCATAATATTTAAAACACATACTATAAATGCGCGTGAATGACCATGCAGCAATGTTATGTGAGATATACACCTAAAAGTTATTGGGATAGATTTTTTTTATAGAAACATAACCCTTTGTAACTGGGGCTATCAAATTTAATAATAACCATTTTTACCCTTCTTCGGCAATTTTTCCACTCTACCATATTTAAATACCTTTCTTACATACAATAAAGGGGATTTAGATGATCAACTAAAAAAACGGGCTTGATTTTTTTAAAATCTTCAAAAAATCGATATAATTTTTCAGACAGCTGTTTCATGTTTTTTTATATATATATTTTAACTCTGTAATTGAACCTCTTTTTAAATAATATTCAAAATGGTCTGACATTAAATAAAAATTCAGAACATTCCAAAATTATATTATAATAATAAAAACATCATTTCTCAAAAAATTGAACTGGAATAAAAAATTTGTTGTACTAAATTTAGAAATTTTAACTCACTTTTCCGAATATTTTAACGAGATGATTATTATTTTGATTTTACTTTTAGAAAACGGTTGGCAATATTTATTAATACATATTTATGTTAACCTGCGTTATGTTATATCGATGGTAAAAAGGCTAAATTATTAAAATAAAAATTATTTTGCTTTGAATGAGAACTGCACCAGGTTTCATTGACTTGTACCAGTAGGTACCGAAAACTTATACAAAAATAATTATTTGAATTCAAATTGTAATGATCCGAATGCAAAAATAAATAAGCAAAAAAACTAGTTTTATACAATTTTTTCTACGATGCTAAACTTGTAGCTCCCCTTTATATTATGAATATGTTCACGATTATGTTCGAAATGCACAACTATTTGTACCATCAACGAATAATGTATTATCCCGATAAAAAAATATTTTATAGAGGCATTTATAAAGACTGTTATTGAATATTGAATAAAATGAGGACAATTCATATTCAGGTATTCAATTTTAATATCAGTTTGTAACAAATCGAAGAACAAATTTATATTCTTCATTAGACAATAAAATTGTTCAGTTGAATTGTCTTGGGCTGTAGTGACTATATTTAAATTTTAAATGCATCTTGTATGAAGTTGTTTTAACGAAAAAACTAACAAACGAAAAAATAAACTTAATTAATTCGTCACGCTTCTTAAAAATGGTATATGTACAATATATAAGTTGGTTAAAACAAAACTTTAGCAGTATCTATTCGTCTTGTAATTACTAAATTTTGTTGCATGCATTGCTTATATTACCTTAAAAATATGATAAGTATGTGTGTGCGTCGGATAGCAAGCGCGCGTATTTAACTATGAACGGCAGCTGCTTTTCAAGGTCCAGTGAACTCAAGTGATTCAAAAAAAAATGTCGACGTGACGCCTGTCGTCATAAGGGTGGTTTTGTATTGTACAATTTTGCAATAAACTATTCTTGTATTATAGAATATTTTACATTATTTGTTAAGTATTAGTTTAGATTTATAGAACATAGAATGATTTCGTTTTAAAGTTTTTGCACAGATAGCAATTACATTATTTTACTTTGTGGTTTTTGTTTAAATTGCAAATACTTTTGTTTTGAATTATTATCAAGAAATGTATGCTCTTCAAAATTGTTTAATATTTTTTGTTCCATAAAAAAGTTATTATTAGGTAAAAATATAATTTCATGGTTTGGAAGCACAAGAAAATGATGTTACATAAGAATAAACTCGCATATGAACAGAAAGGGTTCGCTAAGCTTATAGTGAAACATTTGATTAATTTTAAAGAGTAAGCAACATACGAATATGTATATAAATGCCCGACTAGCTCTTAAACAATGTATGTTTAAGAACAGGAAATAATCAACCAAAATTATAAAGTGTATATGCTATGTGACAATATTGAGTACTTGTGCTGCAATTTTAAACCTTTTTAAATAAAAAATCGTTATAAACTGTATCAATTAATGCTATTTATTTTGATTATCTGTATGTTTAAATATACACGTTTGGAACGGAAAAGTTAATTGTAAAAATATAATTCTGTCGAATTTATATTTATCAGGAAAATTGGCAGGAACAAAGCAAATTTCCATCATGTGATTTCGATCACCAACCCAACTTTGAACCCAACTTTGACTCACAGTCGGAGTACAGAAATCATAGGCCAAAGTTCAAATTCTATCGGAGGCAAGATGTAAAATTCGGGTTACGATCGGCGAATTAAATAAAAGCAACTATAACCCTCTGATGAAGCGCAGATTTCAAAAGCGACCCATCGTATAACGTCTAAATGAAACTCAGTAACACGTGCTCTGATCATGTTACCACTTAGTAAACGGATTACAAAAATTAAAAATAATAATTTTCAGCTTTGTATACGGTGTGTTCTTCTTTCTCTTTCTCTATAAAAGTCTTATGGTAGCAAAACGACAATTTATTGAAAAGCAAATCACCGAAATAGCAATTAATTGCTAAACGACAGTTTACCGAAAACAACGATTCACCGAAAATGACAACGATGAACCGAGCGATGAAAAACTCTACACCTGTTTCTTTTTTAAGATCGGCTGCTAATTGTTGAGACGGCGCTTCTGGAAGATATATTGATGGGATCGTTCTTTTGGTGCTGTCACCTCTTCTCGAATTTCCTTTCCATTATTACTTTTATTTCCACACAGAGGTTGGAAACGGCTACCAGTTGTTATTCCTGATCCTAGTTTTAGTGTTTATTTAGTTTGTCGCAGATTGCACTGGAGACTTGGGATTGCGTTTTCGTTTGGATGTTACGGTTATGTAATGTAACGTTCCACACCTGTTTGATTTAATGAATACAAAACAGTTTCCGTTTCATTGACATTGCTTTTTGCCCATTATAGCGATATCGCTTGGTACAATATTGTTACCTTCCACAATATTTGATTTATTGCACTTAAATTTGTGGTGAATTGCGATTGTTGTTGTTTTATTTTGATTGGAGAATATAAACCCATTGTCACATTCCGGACATTCTCCACTTAAGGTTTTTTACTTTTATATTATTTTTTTTAAATTTTCACTTGTAATTTAACACACAGAAAAAAAATTATTTCGATGGCAATGGACTTCTAATTATATTTTTTACTGCACTCATCGATTTTACGTCCGTACCTAGCGATGATTCAAATCGAAATTAGCGCCATCAGCGCCAATTCTATATTCCTGCCTTGTTTGTATTTCACTGCTCGTACGCCCCCTGAAATTGAAACAAAAAGCCCCAACTGTTTTTATGTGTTACAGTTCGGGTACTGCTTCGGCAGTAGCAAAGTGATACCGGGGACCAAATGCCAGTGGTATAAATTGGCTAAAACAAACAATTACTACAACAAATACGTAATGTAATACCCCAGGTGGTACAGCAGCAGATATGCTGGCAAATTCACGCTTTTCGGAGGCAGGCGCAATAGATTCTGGGGTGGGTCAACCATTGTTTAACCCATTTGGACGAAGTTCCAAATTACCAAGATCACCAAGATCTTCAACGGAAAATCTAAAAATATATTTCAGTACGAGAAGAGAAATGCCGAACTCCGTGAACAACTAAGAGAAATAAAGGAATTTACAACTAAATTGAAAGAGGAATTCACAATTTTAAAGAAAGAGAATAAAGTACTCAAAAAAGCAGTTGAAACACGTGCAGAACTTGAGACGACACCTAGCCCTACAATCGATGATGACATTAATCCATTTCATACGGATGAAGAAGTATTAGAAAGAGAAACAAATTGGATGTAGAAACGGAGTAAAAGACCTAGTAAGAAAAGGTAAGCTCAACACTCATCAGAAATGGCAGAAACTTTACCATTAACTTCAAAAGAGGTTTCTAGAAAACAGTTAATCACCAAAAAACAACTAACTCTAGAACAACAACCAGCTAAACCAAAAGAGAAATCACCTCCAACAAGTCGCTGAGTCAGAAGTAGAAAAATCACCCGAACGGCAACCAGCTCAACAAAATGAAGCACAGCCACAGGTAAAAGCCCCACCACCGATTTTTATAGTATAGGAGTAACCAACTACTCAGAAATCCAAAGTGTAATGAGTACTGTTACGGAACAAGAGTATAAAATTACTGCTCTGAACAATAATGTATGGAAGATTAACACTTCAAATCCAAAGACATACAGAAACTTGTCAATGAAGCTGAATACGGAAAAATATCAGTGGTACACAGTGAATTTTATTCAGGAGGGAAACCATCTGATCCTAACAAAATCCCTGATCTTATAGATTTCTACATCACTAAAGGCATATCGGAATGCTACATCTTCTTAGAAAATGATGAAAGTATAACATCTGATCATTCTCCTGTTATTATGACAGACAGTTAGTGAAAATGTAATAGAAAAACAAATTTACCACAGCTCACGAACAACAACAAAAAATTGAGAATTGTTTATAAGCAGTGAAAATGAAAAGAAGTGGAACTAGACAAGCTCCTTGATGTCATACAATGGTCGGCTTGGGAATGCACCCCAAATTATCATCCAGGAAAGCAAACCTCGTTATTTACCCAATAGAAATAAGAGAACTAGTGCAGGAAAAACGAAAAGCCCAAAAGAAATGGCAGAATACGCGTGCGCTGCAAAATAAATCGCCCTTAAACAACTTGTGCATCAAACTTAAAAGCACTCATAAAAAAAGTGAAAAATGAAACAATTTGAAAATATCTTTGTTCTCTAGCTCCAACTAAAGATACCGACTATTCCCTCTGGAAAGCAACAAAAGGGTTAAAACAACCAAAAACGCAAATCTCTCCAATCAAAACAAGCGATGCGAAATAGGCTAGAAGTGCGAAAGATAAAACTGACCTGTTTGTTGAACATCTTGCAGAAATAAAATTTTGGGTTATTCTGGATTGATAGCCAGATAGTATTTTTACATCAAGGTGAGGTTATCAAGAAGATAGAAGTTTGGTTTCGAACTAATGAAACATTGAATTTTTTGTATTAAAAAATTCGGTCGTCTCATCAGACTGAAGTGAAAAAAATACAAAAAATTCAATATGCAAAAATTCAATAGGCAAATAATAAAGAAGCTGCCTGAAAAAGGTACCCGTAAATTACTACACATAATCAATGCAACCCTCAAGAAAAAGCATGTGCCAATGCAGTAGCAGAAGTAATAATGATTCCGAAACCGGGCAAGCCACCGAATGATAGAAAATCTTACCGGACAAATTCACTTCTACCAACACTAGCGAAATTGTTTGAGAGACTGTTGCTCAAAAGATTGAAATGAACCATAGAACAAAGAAACCTTATCCCAGAATATCAGTTTGGTTTCAGAGAGAAACACTCAACTATTGAGCTGGTTCAAAGGTTTACATATGTCATTGAGAATACATTAGAGAGGAAAATGATTTGCTCTAGTATCTTCTTAAGTGTGATGCAGGCTTTTGATAAGGTGTGGCACAGAGGTTTACTCATTAAACTACATAGAGATTTACCAAAACAATATTATATGATGATGATTATAAATATACATAGAGAATCACCATTTTAGGGTGAACTATGAAGATGAATATTCCGAGCTAAAAAAGATTTTGGCAGGAGTCCCGCAGGGTAGTGTTTTGGGACCTATTCTTTACCTGCTCTATACCAGAGATTTACCTCAATTAAACGATGTTACCGTTGCAACATTTGCTGATGACACTGCAGTTCTCTCAGTAGGAGACTAGCGAGGATCGACAACGAAACTTCAGAAGCATGTGACAAAATCATAAAACGAACAAAAATGTGGCGTATCGGGCTCAATGAATCCAAATCCATGGCCGTGATTTTCACCAATCTAAAAGTCAGTTATAAACCTATAATCATTAACCGTCAGCAGATTCCGTATGCAAATAATGCTAAATATTTAGGGATGACCTTAGATACCAGGCTCACATGGAAAGAGCACGTTAAAAAGAAAAAAGATGAGTTTAATCTCAAATGCCGAAAAATATATTGGCTGCTCGGGAAAAATTCGGAATTGTCAACCGAAAATAAATTGCTATTATATCAACTAGTGCTACAGCCTGTATGGACTTACGGAATACAGTTCTGGGGCTGTACAAAGAAAACCAACACTAAAATAATACAAACTTTTCAAAACAAAGTGCTACGTGGTATAGTTAACGCTAAGTGGTACATTAGGGATGATGACCATCATAGGGACCTAAATATCCCGACGGTTAGAAATAAAAAAATTTGCAGTATTTCATGGACAACGTATCTACCAACACGTAAATGAAGAGCTTCGTGGTATGATGAGCACTTCACATGCAGTAAGACGATTGCAGAGAACAAAACCAATTGATTTAATGGATTATGGACACCAGAGCAAAGACTACTTCAGCAAATAACTTATAAATGGAGCAGGCCAATGGACCTCTTCTCATTCACAAGTGCCTAAATTAAGAAAGAAAAATTACTAGATGAATTGTATTCAGTTGTTATAATTTAAACAAATAAAAAAAAACAGTTCATAATTAATAATTTTAACTATTTTTAATTGTAATATCGATAGAATTATTTTTCAATTTCTCGAACTTTTTTAAAAATTTTGTTAGTAAGTATTTTTAATTACAGAATTTCAAAGTTTCGGGATTTGCTTTTTCAGTATTTTTGAAAACGCGTTTGAAATATTTTCGGTAAATTATCGTTTTCAGTGAATTGTCATTTTTGGTGAATTAATTCTCAGTGCATTTCTTTTTCGGTGAATTGTTGTTTTCAGTGAATTATCGATTTCGTTGGAACCGATTTGTTTACATAGTCTGGAAATAAAATGTTACATTATTGTAAATTTTAGTAGGTTATAATTTGATAGTGTAGTAATAGTAGAACCTATATTATTCAACGAGCATATAATAATAGATGTTATTCACGAGGATCAAGTTTAGCTGTTAGGCGAATGTCGTAAATTATCTGAGTGAATAACGGCCATTCTATGCAAGTAGAATACTATACTTTTTCGATGGCAATCAACTTTTTGATTAGATTAGTTTAAATAATCAAAACTAAGGTCTTCGAATTTTATAAATAATTTTTTGTTGGCGAAATTATAGACCTTATTTAAATACAAGTATTATTATATTATAAATATATTATTTTAAAAATATTTATCCAAATTTTCGGTATTATATTATAAATATATTATTTTAAAAATATTTATCCAAATTTTCGGTATAATTTGATAGTGTAGTAATAGTAGAACCTATATTATTCAACGAGCATATAATAATAGATGTTATTCACGAGGATCAAGTTTAGCTGTTAGGCGAATGTCGTAAATTATCTGAGTGAATAACGGCCATTCTATGCAAGTAGAATACTATACTTTTTCGATGGCAATCAACTTTTTGATTAGATTAGTTTAAATAATCAAAACTAAGGTCTTCGAATTTTATAAATAATTTTTTGTTGGCGAAATTATAGACCTTATTTAAATACAAGTATTATTATATTATAAATATATTATTTTAAAAATATTTATCCAAATTTTCGGTATTATATTATAAATATATTATTTTAAAAATATTTATCCAAATTTTCGGTATTATATATTTAATTTTCTTATACATTTTGTGACGTGAAAAAATAGTTTATTATATATTTTTCTTATATTTAAAATGTAAATATTCTTTGTTTTTATATTGTTGTTCTTAATTTTTATGTTAAAAAATTTTTTTATTTTTATTTTATTTTTAAAAAAATTGTAGAAGTTGTACGTCCCTGATGATGGTATAAAATACCGAAAATTTGGATAAATATTTTTAAAATAATATATTTATAATATAATAATACTTGTATTTAAATAAGGTCTATAATTTCGCCAACAAAAAATTATTTATACAACTTTTTGATATTTTCAACGATATTTGACGTTTCAATTTAAATGATACTTGCAAACCACCACAGTTGTTTTATTGTCAAATATATTGTGTAACGAAGTGGCTTTACTGTACCGGTATATCGGTTGCCTCGGACACTTGGGGGTAGGGTTGTTCTTCCGGCTGGGAGGATTCTATAAAAAAACGAACCGTTGGCTTGCCTGCTATAAGCGGACATCTATCAGTATTCATTTAGTTGAATTCGTTAGAAAAGAGATCAATGAAATTGAAAATACCATTAAATAAATCCAGTCGATACAGCAAAGCCTTTGATTCTATTTGTCATCAAAATCGCTGAGTAGTTCATCTCATACTTAACAGACCGCATAGGTTTGTGCTAATTGCACAGAATAAATATAGAAACGACATAACGCGGTATTTGTATAAAAAAATATCGACTCATTTTTTGATCTTGACTCACTTAAGGAAGGAAAAAACTAGTTATTTTTGAATACTTTTATTTCACCATAATGAAGCTTTGACAGTATATTTCAACAAAAAATGGTTAGTTAAATATTAACATTGAAAAGTTATGTTTCCTATAACAAATTTAAGGTAAGAAAAAAAATTTTAGGCTACGCAATGTCTGTTATATTTGTATTATGTGGTAATTGACAGTAAGAGATTCAGTTTTATTAAAGTTACTCCTGGTATTTCCCAAATTGGACCATGTGTATTTCTCTAGTGCTTTTATTGACCGAATTACAAATATACAGTCATTTCGAAAATTCCTAATTTCTGTCATTGTTTTATATTTCAAAATATTTCAAAGTAATAAAACGCATTTAGGATCACATCTGTTATTGTTTTAAGATTGTTTTACAACATGCTTAAAAGGTCGCAATAAAGTTATTACTTGAAAAAGATCAATACATGCATATTTTTCTTTTAGTTTATCCTCTCATTTTACCTTTGGCGCACGGTTTGACAAGGTGTTTTTAGGATTTTTGTGACTGAGCTAAAAAAATAAATAATCTACGTTAAGTGATTTTTATCATTTAGTTAAAAAACTTGTGTTTAAGTTAAACTGGGTGTGTGTTTGGAAAGTCTAGATTGAGTCATTTATTTTCAAAAATGGAGTGAGTTTCAAAAAAAAGCAGTGAAAAAAATACATGCTATCGGAGCATTATAAAAAACAAAAAACCGTTCAGACCGCGAGACCGCAAAAATGAAAAAAGTTTCTTGCTCATCAGTAAGTAATTTTGCAACGATTCTTCAATCTGGGTACATTTTATGACAAAACTCATAAACAGACAACACCCAGAATGCAGAAAAGCGCAGAGCAATGGCGAGCGAGCTACAAATGCACCCCTATTGAAGAAAGGATAAAGATATCAGCGATGAAATTGCGAAGAAGGCTATATGAAAATAATTGTGAAAAAAACCCAGACTCACTGAAAAAATGCAGTAAAACATCTTATTTAGGCTAAGTTTCATAAGCACTGGACAATACACGACTGGAAGAAGGTAAATGGAATTGTTAAATACTCATTATATATTTTCAAAAATTAAATAAATAAAATCCGAAATTAAAGAGTTTTCTTAAATTTATAGGTTATATTTAGTGACGAATGAAGACTAGAGACCATTACGGAATCAGCCCAGTTCATCAGAAAGAGACCAGGGGAGAGGTTTAGGGAGAACTGCGTAGTCAGGAGCATAAAACATCCACCATCAGTAATGATATGGAGTTGCATTAGTGGAGATGGACCTGGTCCAACATTCACTTTGTATAGAGGAAACCATGAGAAAAGAACAATATAAAAAGGTATTAACAGACGTCTTCCTTACATGAGGTCGCTACCTCAAGGCCAATATTCTTACACTTTTATGCAAGATAGAGCTACTCGCCAGACCGCAAAATTAATAGAAAATGTCCTCCTTAACTAAAATACTCACTCTTATTGCGGTTATCGTTTCGATCGACAAACGACACGACTTTGTTTTGTCGTGTCGAATTTTATTTTGTATTGCGTAACTGGAACAAATCGAATAATAAGTATTGCCATGTAAGATTGAAAAAAATCAAGGTTATTGTGAATTTTTCGATTAACTTAGCAATCGTGAATTAGTTTTGTTGTCATATTTTGTCAAACAGCTGTCAGTTCTTCTGTCAGAAAATTCAGATTGGAATTTATGTATAGTATTAGGAGGGATATTTCGCCAAAATTTCGAAAGTAAAAGGAGGGAAAATTCTGTACTTGGTGTGTATGCGCAAATTTAATTTATCTGTAAATTTTTATTAGTAATAAACTAATTAGGTGCGTTCAACATTTCATAAATTTTTGCAGCAAATTTTGAACTGCAGCTGTATGTGAAAATTATAAAAAATAAATTTTTGAATAATATACTGATATAGACCACATATTTTCATTTATGCACAAAATTAATTCACCATAATAAATGTTTACTATTAATATATGTTTTTACTTGTGTTTTATTGGAGTTTTAGTGAAACAAGCCTCTTGTGGTGAGCTAAAATGTCATCGACAACAAAATGGCGTTTTTGCAACCAACATCGACTGATAGCGGCATTCATATAATACCAATTTTAGCAGTCGTCGGAAAATCGACATCGACACGACAACTATACAATAGGGGTTGAATTTCATCCTCTCTTGGTCTGGCAATTCTCTGGATTTAAACCTTATCGAGAATAGTTGGGCCTTACTTAAGTCTAACGTATATAAAACCTCCATTCCCACAGTGTCCACCTTAAAATAAAAATATTGAAAAATATGGAGAAATAGTGATCAAATTCGCAATATGATCAATACTTGTATATGTATAGCATGCCTGAAAGAATAAAAGCTGTTATCTAAAATAAGGGTAATTTACCCAAATTTTTATTGTTTTCCAATTTATTATTTATTATTTATTTTTTACTCAAAATTATTTAATTTTAAAGAATTAAAACATTTAAAAAAAATGTTGTTATTTGATAAAATACTGGAGTTTTTCACTATATTGATAGTGTTCATAATCCAATGAACAGGGACCGTAATAAGTATTTCTAATATACTCATTACTCGTATATTCTTAATTTCTTATCTACGATCGTTAGTACTCCAAAGAAATAATATTCAGGTAATTTACGACAACCATAAAAGATCAATTTCCATAATTAGTTTATAATATATAGAAAAGATTATTGTGTGCCGCGCCAATATGCCGAGCCAATGTGCTAATGTAAATTGTTCACGTAACTATTATTTATTATTATTAGTCTTTTTCTTAATCTTTTACATTACATTTTTTAAATACAAATATTTAAACATAGATTATTTCATTTGCTTTTAATTTCTGTTACGTTAAATAAATAAGGTAACATTATTTTCAATCAATTTTGTGATATTAAAATTTTCATCAGCCATCAAATTAATTATTATTCTTATGACAAATTTGTTAATACTAACTATTGTTGTCACCTTAAATTACTTTCATAAATTATTTTTTTTTTTTTTAAACAATTATTTTATTTTATCAAATATGACGCCGCGTTACTCGCAGCTCTTTTTCAATTACTCGTACTTAATAATGTAAAAACAAATGTTCAAACGAAAAATAACAATAGTTTTTCCAATTGGCGTTTAATCACGAACATTAAAAAATCACAAATATTATTATGCTATTTGCTTTCTTCGCTGTATATTGAAATATCTGTATATCTGTGTATATTTCTTATTATAAACTGAAGAAGCAAATAATGGGTTTGCCGTGGTATTAAAGAAATATGTAGGAAACAAATAATACAGTTATACTGAACCAAATTTTGGCAAGGCTTTGGTGAGTAGATCGGCGTTTTCCTAGACTTCTTTCATCGCTTCGATCAATTCTAAATGAGTGCGCTGGCACTTTTCTGCTACTTTTTCTTTAAGAATAACCCAGATATTTCCGATGGGATTCATATCTGGCCTATTCGATGGCCAATCATGGATTTGGATGCAGTTAGTCCTTAAATAGTCGATGACTGTTTTGCCGTATGGCATGGAGCCTTGTCATGCATAAAAACTCCGTCCCCATTCAATTTTTCATTCATAGTCGGTACCAGTTGTGATTGCATAACAGTTAAATATTGATTCGAGTTCAATATCCCGTTTACTACATAAAGTGGGAAGTCTTTTTATGATATTGCCGGCCAAACCATGACTCTAATTGGTTATTTGATCTGCTGTTGGACAGAGGAAAGTAAATATTCTTCTCCTTTTGATCTACGAATTGTCCAGGACATTGTTAGTGTCAAAGTCATCATAGTCCCGTCACTGAATACAACCTAGTCAAGAAATAGAAAAAAATAAAGTTGAAAGAAACATTTATTGAAAAGTGTACCTTTAAACTATTATTAAAAGACGAATTTTTATTGTGTTTACCTTTGCCTTCTCGAAACCATGTAAAATGTCCATTTGCCCATGTTTTTCTTTGTTGTATAATCCTAGCATTTAACCTTTGCTTCTTGCTAGGTCGTCTTGCACATAGCTCATATTGAAAAAGTCTACGTCTCACTATGCTCTCCAATATTTCCGCACCAACGTTACGCATTGTACCCCTCAGAGACTTACTGGATAACATTCGATCTTCTTTAGCTTTCCGCGTTAAAAATCTGTCCTGCCTGACTGTTGTTTTAGGATTGCCACCACATTTTCCTCTTCTTCTGGGACTTGTTGAAGCCTACTTCCAAATACGTCGAAATTTTGGCTCTGGTTAGAGCAATGATGTCCTTTGCTTTACCCATAATGAATTTCACTAATATTACAAAAACGACTTTCACTTTCACTTTTCAAAGTCACAAATAATTAGTCACCATAATGACGTGCCAACTATACAATAGGTTGCAGTTCGGCCTTTGAAAATCACATTACCATGCATTTCGTATGAAGTGATAATAAATTGGCCAAATCTGTATACTTATATTGTGAGTTTGTATACACGATCGAATATTCGTTCTTGTTTAGTTTTATCAAAATTGTTTACTTTACATTAGCGGTTTCCAAACTTTCTGATACTGCGACCCACCTAAGAAAAAATACCCCTTATTAGATAAAACAATAAAATAATATAAGCACATTTTCAAGTTGTGGCCCAAAACTGAATTAAAGTTTTACTATCAAATTCCTGTTGCAATGAAGTATCGCAAGATATTTCAATCAATTGTTCTTTTTCGAAAATTGTCAATTCAAATGCATAAAGTTGGTTATTCACAAATGGATTCTGGATCCATGCAAACTTTATAAAATCAATATCGTCGAAGTAATGTGAAAATGTATTAGTAAACTTGTTACAGGCTGGCACTGCCAACCTGCAGATATTCACTAAGCTCCTGCAGAGGCCTCCACGGTGATGTTTTGCCGGCTACGTTCTCAGCGAGAAGTGCGAGGGTCGTGGGGTTTGAGGCATGCAGGGCTCCTGGCCTACACCGTGATTAACAGATAGTTGGGGAAAACGCAAATAATAATAATAAACCCGGATGTTCCGCCGAAATTCGTCGGCCGGAACCTGAGGAATGAACAAAAATAATTATAAAGGAGGAGAGAGGTGCCTTGGTGCGCGCATCCATCCGAATTCAAACGGGGCCAAGCCCTGGTTACGGAATTGGATGCGGGCACCAAGGGACCGCAAACACTAAACCGACACAGAGGGAGTCTCCGCTCCCATCACACCGACCGAAAAAATTTAATATTTCATTTTATTTAACGAACACAAAAAACACAATAAAACAAAAAGGAAACAACTTCCCGAAAGAAGACAGGGAGGGAACGAGAGAGAGAGAGATGCAACACGCATCGAGCGTGCACCCGCTGTGCGGCGCTCGATTACAAAATTTAAAAATTTAATAAAATATAAAAATATATATAAAAAATGTAAAAAAAATCGAAAAAATTTAAATGAAAAAAAAATAAAAAAAATTGTACCTTAATTAATTATATAAATTGTTGCGGCCTTGCGCGTCCGACATGCCACAGGTGACCTTGCCACACCCGGACCGTTGCGGATTGATGTGCCGTTACCCCCCCGATGCGGCCTTGGTGCCGTCGTTGGGCGACTCCCGCCTTGCGCTCGAGCGCTTGCCTGGTTGGGCACTATGTTGCGGGGCCTCTCCCCGATACCACAATAAAAAGAATGGCCTCAACTGGCCACCCGTTGTTACGTTTGTACCAATTTCAATCAGCTCGTCTGCTTGTACTTCAAATCCAAGATAACAGCATGAATCTTTTTTTTCTTTTGCCTCCAAATCAGCAATCAACAAAACATCAAGTAAGGCAATAAAACTGTTTTTTTTTTTTTTTTGTTTACAGTTAAGTAAATTTCCACAACGATTTTTCTCAACACAAAAAATGAATTTGAAGCAACCCCAGTGAAAAAGCGGCACAAGTCTAAATTCGCAGCGTCCGCTGTTAGGATTCTTGATCACACTGCACTCCACTCAATAAAACACTTCGTTCATATCATTTTCGTAAACATTTTTTTTTTTGTTTTGTTTTATTGAATTACACACGACAGACGTAACTTAATTAAAAAATAATAATATTTCCAATATACAACTGAACAGAAAATTCATATATATTTTTTTTTTTATTTAAAGTTTTTTTACTGTATATTATACAAATAACTATAATAATTTCAATAATTAAAATAATTTGCCTACGGCAAATAGCGTAACAAGTAAAAAACTATCAAAAATAAATTGTTTTTCCAAAACAAGACTTTTTATATTATAACCCAAAAACTGACTTTATATATGTCACCAAAAATCAAAACTCGAATGACAAACAAAAAAAATTATTCGAGCGTCGCACAGCTCGTAAAACGTTTTAGAAGAAAATGAATCTCTCTTCTCTATCTCTCCTTTATACCAAATTTTCGTTGGTACAAAAGAGAGACATATAAGAAAAAACATTTTTTTCAAAACGTTTTACTTTGCACACACTCGATGCGCATTGTTCTCTCTTTCTCTACCATTTTCGTTCCGTTGCCAACATAACAGAAGAAAACACACACGAATCCATCCACCAAGACACCACGTTCACACAGTGAAAAACTCGGACGCAAGAAACCATGGAGAATAGAAACAGATTAACAAAAAATGTCTTGTTAAGACAACACAGTCGTAACAAACGTGGGAACGTCCCACACCCTGAGATGTCTCATACGCCGGGCCTAAAACAAACAACACGAAAATGAAGATAGAGAGAAACGATTAAACACGGATGTCTTTAACATGATAAGTGCCTAGAGATTTGCCATTCAAATCTTCGACGGTATACGCCACCTGACCTACTTTACCAGAAATTACCGCGGGTTTGAATTTTCCAGCTAATTTCGCGGAGAATTTGTTCGTCGCATCGCTCAACGCAAAAGATCGTATAAAGACGGATTGTCCAACTCGAAAAGAGCGCTTAGTACTACGCAAGTTGTAATGCTGAGCTCCCTTCTCGTATGCCACACGCAGATAATGTATAATACGATCCTTTAACAGATTTACTCGATCTGGCTTAGCCCATGCATGGACTTCACCGGGATCATGTTCATCGAGTAATCGTCGCAGTGAGTAATCCGAACCGTGCATCGACATATGTTGACCGAACACGACATAATGAGGGGAATAATGTATCGAATCGTGTATGGCATTACGTAAAGCAGCCGCAATTTCCTGCAAATTTTTGTCCCACAAATTATGGTCGTGATCGCTCAAATATGAACGAATACTGGCAATTAATGTTCTATTAACACGCTCGGAAGCGTTACTTTGGGGCGAGTACACCGGCGTACGTAAATGGGTTACACCGTATTTAGCTAACAGGTCTTTAAATAGATTCGAGGTGAACTGCTTCCCATTATCGGAGGTAACAATTTCGGGTACGGAGAATAAAAGGAATACCTCGTTTTCCAGAAATCGACACAATAATGAGGCAGACGCTTCGCGTAAGGGTTTTACAACTACGAATTTCGAATAATGATCCAGAACGATAACGATACAGGTATTTCCGAGTTTCGAACGTGGATACGGACCCAAAAAATCTACATACAGTTTTTGAAACGGGCGAGTTGACGTAACCTGAGCTCCCATGGCTGGTTGTGTAGAGAAATTAACAGCTTTGTTCATTTTACATTTAGTGCAGCTAGCAACGTACTGTTTAACTTGCTTTGCCATTTGAGGCCAGTAAAATTGACGCTGAAGGCGTTCGAGAGTTTTGCTGCCGCCTAAATGTGCTGAAGTGGGAGGTACGTGGGCCTGTTCAATAAGCGTTGAAGTTAAGGAATTAGGAATAACAAGTTTCCAATTCGAAAGGTCGGTATCCGTATATTTAAAGCCGAACGAAGGGGATATTAATAGTTTATCATCCTGGATCTTATAGTTGTGCGAACAATCTTTTAAGGAACGAATTTTCGCGATCTGATCGACGTAATCTGGATCTTGGAACGCAACCGAATTTTGATCAACGTGCAGAATGGGGACTGAAGAAGGTATTAACGCATTCACGGAAGGGTCGATGTTTTTACTCGACAAGACTGGATCCTCAAATTGGGCACCAGGATCAGGCGTGCTCTTACTTTCGGAATCATCCTCACAAGGAGCGGATTCATCCGGAAAAGCTCGAGACAGCGCATCAGGTACAACGTTAACTGAACCTTTTCGGTATCCAATTTGAAAATCCAGCGCTTGGAGTTTAAGACTCCATCTCGCCAAACGTCCGGAGAGGTCTTTTTGACTCATTAACCAGCGCAAACTGGAATGGTCGGTATAAATGACGAATGGATAACCTTCCACGTAGGGACGGAATTTTCGCACGCTGAGGACGGCAGCGTAGCATTCCAGCTCGGTCACCGAGTAGTTTCGCTGCGCCGCATTGAGCTTATGGGAATAAAACTCAATGGGCCGCTCCACCCCCTCGGCGTCCACCTGAAATAAGACACTACCGACCCCAACGGCACTGGCATCGCACTGAATAAAGAAAGGTTTAGTGTAATCAGGATGCGTCAAAACTGGGGCAGTTGACAAGGCGGTTTTGAGGGCGTTAAAGGAAGAATCAGCAGCTGCAGACCAACATACTTTAGTGTTTTTACCAGTAAGATCGGTGAGAGAAGAAGCTAAGGAGGCGAAATTTGGAATGAAGCGACGGTACCATCCGCACATTCCCAGAAAACGTCTAATCTGTTTCGTCGTTTTCGGAATAGGGTACTCCAGAATAGCTTTACATTTATCTGGGTTTGTACGGAGGCAACCATCACCCACAATATAACCTAAATAGTCTACTTCTTTCAACACAAACTTACTTTTGGTCAAATTGATTGTTAAACCAGCGTCCTTCAGATATCCAGCAACCTGTTGTAGCAAATCGAAATGTTCGGCTAGAGTGGAGGATGTGACCAGAAAGTCATCGAGGTACACAAAGACCTTATCGTGCAGTTGGTACGGGATCACGCGGTGCATCAAGCGACAAAGCGTCTGTGGTGCGTTGCATAAGCCAAACGGCATCACCTTGAACTGATACAAGGGTCGTCCAGGAACCGTAAACGCTGTTTTATCGCGGGATGCTGGGTCGAGTGGGATCTGCCAAAAGGCATCCTTCAAATCAATCGCCGAAATGAATCGGGTGTGTCCCAAACGACCCAACAATCCGTTGATTATGGGCAGCGGATACGCATCCTTGACGGTTGCCTTGTTCAGTTCTCTAGCATCTAAGCACAGACGAACTTTCCCATTGGCTTTACGCACCAACGTGACCGGTGAACACCAGGAACTTTGTGACTCCTCGATAACCCCCAAAGACAACATCCTATCCAACTCGGCATACATGAGTTTCTGGATAGCTGGGGACACGGAATAAAAACGTTGTTTGACTGGTTTTGCGGAACCGACATCGATCATATGAGTGATGAGGGATGTGCGGCCCAAACCTAAAATATCGCTGCTCGGGAAATATTCGCGGATAAGATCCAATTTACGACGATCATCAGATGTTAAAATATGGAATTTGGGTGTGTTGGTAGTTTCACCTAATTCGTCCGAATTATTCAACGCGGAGATTTTTGGGGAAATTCCAAAACGATTCCAAAAATCGATACCCAAATAAAGCGGTTGTTCCAAGGAAGGGACAACGTGAAAATTCATAAATTTAGTGACTCCGTTAAATTCGACGTTAGCTCGGATATAACCAAAAACTCGTTGGACTTGGCCACTCGCGGTAGTTATAGTGGAAGGAAAGTTATGAAATTCAACAAAGGGATTTGACATGAGTTTCTCCGATCCACTCCCGAGAACACTGACACTCGCCCCGCTGTCGAGAAGACCCTTAAAAGGAATCTTATTTATTAAGACCTGGGCGTAAGGCCGAGTGTCACTACCCTCGGAGAATAGAACGGAGGAAATCACATCATTTCTCATTGCGACGCGACGGTTCCAATATTTTTTTGAACGCTTTAAACGATCTAACTTTGCCAATGATGGGGCATTATAGAAAAATTTAAGAGCGACAGGAAGGGAGGAAGGATTGGATGGGGAAGAAGGATCGGGAAAGGAATCATTACTGGCAGACGAGCTTACTTCATCGTCGGATTCGAATAGGAGCGGATTTCCGCGTCCGTATTGCTCGCTGCATCCTCCAGAATCGGTTTGAGTGGATTTGTCCGTGGTAACATCAGTCTGGGTTGCGGTTGTGGTTGTGGTGATTCTCGTGGCCCAGTCCTCCAAGAACCACTGCTCTGGTTTTCCGACAATCTTGATTGAGCGTTTCTCTCCTCGGCACAACGTCGACAACGCGCAGATATCGTCCCTCGTAGCCCACATCGATAGCAAAACAATCCAACGGGAGCCAATTGACAATCCATGAACGTGTGACCCATATCCGAACAATTAAAGCAGACGATATTTTTACTATGATTGGCATGTTGTTTGTAAACCAATCCCGAACTGCCTGCTGGGACTTGTCCGCCCGAACGTCTCGCTGCTGCCAACGAATACCTGCTCCCCGTTTGAATTGCGGATACTGAGTTATCGGGTAGAACATCAGTTAAGGGATAATTCTCATAAGAGTCATATGCTCCAACATCATCATACGGACTGCCTGATAACTCATTGATCACGCGTCGTGGATGGATTGCAGGATCCGTCGGAGCTTTGAGCCGCCGGAAAGACTCCTCCCAAGCAGAACAGCTTTTTATTAGTTCATTGATGCTGCTGAACTGACGATCTGTAAGGTGGTATTGTAGCGTAGGCTTCATGTTGTTCATCAAAATTTGAATGAGCTCTTCGTCTGAGTACGGTGTGCGACATTGTAGTGTGAGGGTCCATACGTGGTTGTAGAAATCCAGGAAGCTTTCGTTCAGTTGTTGTTTACGTGCCTCGACCATTCTGCGGATTTCGTAGTTAGTACGACGATCTTGAAAGCGCTCGATAATTCCGCTTCGTAGTTCTGACCATGTCGCGTGCGGGTTGTGTTTACGAAATGTCCAGTACCACTGCAACGCGAGGTCCTTTAGAATGGTGTGGAGCTCTAACAATAAAATTTGTTCGGATAATCCCCGAGATGAAGCGATGGTATCAACTTGAAACAGGAACATATCGATGTTGATTCCTGATGGAGATCCCGTGAAACTTAGTCCACTACCGGACAACAAACGTCGATCGACAAATTTTGGCGATACTGGCGAACTAGTGGACGTCGGAGGCGCTCGATCGTGTACGGTTGGAATCGGGATGTCTTGTGAGAACAGGTTATTTCCAACGATTTGAGTCTGGAGGTTGGTTTGTCTTTGATCCAACTTGACCAACTGCTGTGATACCAATTCGAATTTGTGCAGCATGGATTCCAACAAGGTGGTCTGTGCATTGGATTGTTGTACCGCCGTGTGGTTCGTTTGAATCTGATCAAGGAGATCTTCCAAAGTGCATCTTCGCTCCTGCGGTTGTGGGTGGTCGGAATCATCCTCGCTACCGAGATTTTGAACTTGAATCTCTTCATTTGTTTCCTCATGGGGAGGTATTTCCAACGCGAGATGTACGCCCTTTGCGCTTTCTATGGAAACGTTCAACTTTTCCTGGTCATCCAGGTACATCTGCAGACTGGTCAATAATGCCGAACATGCCTGATGTGCCTTACGCGCGGACTGCTCGTATGTCGGTGATTTAAATGCGCGGCTAAGCCGACCTGCCAAATGTAATAAACGAGCGTGGTACCGTTGCACCAATAGCATGAGATCTTTTGTCGCCGGATCCAACACTGTGATCGCTCCCCGAATCTCTTCCAATTTCTTGAGACACGTTGAGATCTCGATATCAGGTCTTTTCGATGCGCTTGTATGCATTTTTCCGGGCGTTGGTTTAATATCGGCCTGCTCACTTCGGACCGCTTCCTCGAGTTGATGAATTGCATCGGGTGTGTCGAAGCGTATATCACGAAGGAGACACTCCACCTCCACTTCGTCTCGTTGCAGTAGATTTACGTCCATTTTAGAATTTAGGTAAGGTTAGGGAATAAGTTTGGGTTAGTTCGAAAAAACGTAGTCTTTATTGATTTATAAAAATACAAAAATTTTAATTCAAAATAACTCTAACTCAAACGGAAGGTTTTAAATTAGAGGAAATTACAACTAAAGATATTCCACACCCACTATAACTAGATAATAAAAAAAAAAAACACGAAATATTTTTATAAATAACACGAAAAGGAATGGATACCTTGTAAGAGTTTGTGGGTCCAGTATTCCCACGATTAGTTTAATGACGGATAGGACGAGATACCCCCGAAAGTGGCGCTGTTCGATGAGAACCTAATTTGGGGGGGCTCGTTAAAATAATTACAACAACAAAAATTCAACCAATGAATATCAAATCGCGATAAACAACCAGAAAGTTACCCCGTGCGTTGGATAATACTCAATTCGATTGTGAATTTGGTTAACTTCCACTCGATCCCACGGATGGTTACGTTGGATACGTGGTTCTACGTCCGAGTTATCCCACACTGTACGTCTTTGAGGCCTTTCTGGCGTATCCCACGGATTTGAATTCATACAAAATAATAATAAACAAAATTTAATAATAATAATAACGTAGCTAATGAAACTACCAACACACCCAGATAAGGAGGCAAAGTGTCAGCAACAAAATATAAATAAGATAATAATAAAAGAAGGAAGGAATGGTTACCTTGTGGTGGTTTGTGGGTCCAGTATTCCCACGGTTAGTTTAACGACGGAAGACGAGATACCCCCCAAAGTGGCGCTTTTCGATGAGAACCTAATTTGGAGGGGCTCGTTGAAATTTGAAACGATACGAAAAAAACAATTCAAGCAACTACCAACATACCCAACGGTATGCAGGCAGGAGGCTGATACTCAAGAGATACAAAGGAAAAAGGAAAATAAAATCAAAATGAAATACTAATAAACCCGAGGGTTCCAATACAACCCATAGATCTATAAACCAAAATCAAAAACAATATCAAAATATCAAATAAAACAAATAAAGTTTATAGAAAAATTTTTAATTAATACCACGATACGGATGGTATGATGAGAGTGGAAACCCCACTCCGTGTCAGCTAAATAATAAAATAATAAAGAAATAATAATAATAAAATAATAATAACAGTTGTTGTTCCTCAAATTTCGGTCGAGAAACTTCGGGGCTAAAGAAAGATGAAGCTAACAGCTAAACCCCAGACAAATGACATCCGAGCTCCACCACAATCGGACACAACATAGTGGAAATGGGAAAGAGCTCGGAAGTCGGATGTCTGAAGAATAGGGGATGACACCCCCCATCTACGCGCAATCAAACAGCCCGTGCTGGTTGCGATCGCAGATGGGGAATGTCAACCGGGAGACTGGCTTTGGTGTGCGCGTCCATGCGAATTCAAACAATGCGAAACACCGGTTTCGACACTGGACGCGCACGCCAAAGGGAATGAAGCTACAAATCATAAAAAAAATCAAAAAAAAATTAAAATTCGCGACAGTTTGGGCGCCACTGTTACAGGCTGGCACTGCCAACCTGCAGATATTCACTAAGCTCCTGCAGAGGCCTCCACGGTGATGTTTTGCTGGCTACGTTCTCAGCGAGAAGTGCGAGGGTCGTGGGGTTTGAGGCATGCAGGGCTCCTGGCCTACACCGTGATTAACAGATAGTTGGGGAAAACGCAAATAATAATAATAAACCCGGATGTTCCGCCGAAATTCGTCGGCCGGAACCTGAGGAATGAACAAAAATAATTATAAAGGAGGAGAGAGGTGCCTTGGTGCGCGCATCCATCCGAATTCAAACGGGGCCAAGCCCTGGTTACGGAATTGGATGCGGGCACCAAGGGACCGCAAACACTAAACCGACACAGAGGGAGTCTCCGCTCCCATCACACCGACCGAAAAAATTTAATATTTCATTTTATTTAACGAACACAAAAAACACAATAAAACAAAAAGGAAACAACTTCCCGAAAGAAGACAGGGAGGGAACGAGAGAGAGAGAGATGCAACACGCATCGAGCGTGCACCCGCTGTGCGGCGCTCGATTACAAAATTTAAAAATTTAATAAAATATAAAAATATATATAAAAAATGTAAAAAAAATCGAAAAAATTTAAATGAAAAAAAAATAAAAAAAATTGTACCTTAATTAATTATATAAATTGTTGCGGCCTTGCGCGTCCGACATGCCACAGGTGACCTTGCCACACCCGGACCGTTGCGGATTGATGTGCCGTTACCCCCCGATGCGGCCTTGGTGCCGTCGTTGGGCGACTCCCGCCTTGCGCTCGAGCGCTTGCCTGGTTGGGCACTATGTTGCGGGGCCTCTCCCCGATACCACAATAAAAAGAATGGCCTCAACTGGCCACCCGTTGTTACGTTTGTACCAATTTCAATCAGCTCGTCTGCTTGTACTTCAAATCCAAGATAACAGCATGAATCTTTTTTTTCTTTTGCCTCCAAATCAGCAATCAACAAAACATCAAGTAAGGCAATAAAACTGTTTTTTTTTTTTTTTGTTTACAGTTAAGTAAATTTCCACAACGATTTTTCTCAACACAAAAAATGAATTTGAAGCAACCCCAGTGAAAAAGCGGCACAAGTCTAAATTCGCAGCGTCCGCTGTTAGGATTCTTGATCACACTGCACTCCACTCAATAAAATACTTCGTTCATATCATTTTCGTAAACATTTTTTTTTTTGTTTTGTTTTATTGAATTACACACGACAGACGTAACTTAATTAAAAAATAATAATATTTCCAATATACAACTGAACAGAAAATTCAAATATATTTTTTTTTTTATTTAAAGTTTTTTTACTGTATATTATACAAATAACTATAATAATTTCAATAATTAAAATAATTTGCCTACGGCAAATAGCGTAACAAGTAAAAAACTATCAAAAATAAATTGTTTTTCCAAAACAAGACTTTTTATATTATAACCCAAAAACTGACTTTATATATGTCACCAAAAATCAAAACTCGAATGACAAACAAAAAAAATTATTCGAGCGTCGCACAGCTCGTAAAACGTTTTAGAAGAAAATGAATCTCTCTTCTCTATCTCTCCTTTATACCAAATTTTCGTTGGTACAAAAGAGAGACATATAAGAAAAAACATTTTTTTCAAAACGTTTTACTTTGCACACACTCGATGCGCATTGTTCTCTCTTTCTCTACCATTTTCGTTCCGTTGCCAACATAACAGAAGAAAACACACACGAATCCATCCACCAAGACACCACGTTCACACAGTGAAAAACTCGGACGCAAGAAACCATGGAGAATAGAAACAGATTAACAAAAAATGTCTTGTTAAGACAACACAGTCGTAACAAACTTTACAAATGTTCTATAAAAAGATTTTTGTTTGCTTTAATATTGTTTCTGGTACCGGCATCATTTAAAATTGGAAACATGTCATATATATCCTTTTCTAAATTGGATATCCATAGCTCCAATTTTTTAATGAATGCCGTGACTGTATCAGAGCATGCATTTGTGGACCTTGCATTAATTTATTTAAATCGCTTAATTTTTTAAAAATTAAATAAGCAAGTTTAACAATAAAGTTATCGTTGCGAAAAGAAAATGCCTCATCTTTGTGATTTTCAGCAAGAAAGATCGCAATTTCGTCTTTAAGTTCGAACACTCTTTGAATAAATTTTGAACGAGATAGCCAACGTACTTCACAATAGTACAAGAGTGATTTATATTCAGCTCCCATATATCTTCACACAACTTTCCAAATAATCTCGCTTTCAAAGGACTGTTTTTGATATAGTTTACAAATAGAGAAAAAAGTCGATATTATCGGCATTTACAGGGATTCTTAATAAAGTAATATCGGAACAAGAAATTTGCATTAAAATTTAATGATAAATTAAAGTTTGTAAGTATTTTTTTTAAATATGTAAAACATAAATTAAAAACTTCACGACCCCCTTGAGGTTATTACGCGACCCCCCTGTGGGTCGCAGCCCACAGTTTGGAAACCGCTGCTTTACATTATGTATATACCAACTATCTATACTGAATTTACCAAATTAATTACATACTTTTCTACGTGTGCGGATGATTGTGATTTGAATTCAAGAATATTAATAAAATAACAAAACTCGTAATTATTTTATTTGGACAAAATGAATGAAATCAGGTTACACTGGAAAGATTGCATTGGGAAATGTATTATGTATTTAGATTTGTTTCTAAAAAATGATCAAGCATATACAATTGTTTATTAACATTTTTCCTTATTTCATATTATCTGAAGCATGGTAGTAATTATTTTGTTTTGAGTAGCTTTTGCACATCTTTCAAAATTTTGAAAATTACAGCTCGCTATTGATTTTAACCAAATTTGCCGTAAACTTAATACTTCGATATGGTGTATAGAATTATGGTACAGGGTATACAAGTAGTTTCATTTTGAACTGCTTACCCTAGTTGTGATCAATCGATTCATGAGTTTACATTACTGGTACACTGCCATTTTCCAGCCACCAACCACCCTTTACCATAAAAACCACCCCACATTTCTGAAGCATAAACGACCACTTCTTTCAAAATTTCAAAAACAGATATCTCAATATCGGATAATAGAGAAGATCGATTTGGCCTCACCATATAGAAGCGCAATTCGACTTTGGACATGTAACTTTTGACCATGAAAACCAATTTATTTATTATTATTCAATTTACTTAGCTACCCGACTATATTTATTTATTTCCATGCCTAACCGAACGTCTGATAATTTTTGACTGGCGGATTTTTAGATAAGCCTGACAATTTACGAAAGTGCGCGCTAAATTATTAACAAAGTAATTAAACTATGAATAGGGATATGTTTTTCTATTTTTGGGGTTTTTCTATTTTTATTATTCATTGAATATTACGAATGGAATTGTCATACCACTTAACTTAAACTTAATATATGTATAGGCATGCCCACTAGTAAGTATGGATAGAGGACACTTAGGCCTATTTAAATTGGTATGTGCTATTCCAATTGAAATGGATAGGCTCGTCTGAGGATTTTATATATGTATATCGTATATTCTTCATATAATGTTGTGAATGGAATTGCTCACACGTCATAAAAATTACAAAGACACAGTCCTTGGGCTTCCTCGGAGAGTTTTGTTAACTAATGTGATGTGTTCTATTCGCAAAATTATACAAATAATAAACGATAACTAAAAAATCCTTAGTTAATAAGAAGTGAATCGATTATTTTTATTGATGTTATCGATTTATTTTGAAAATTTTGACATTCGAAAATTCTGTTTGTTTGGATTATAAACTTTCAACTTATTTTGGAAACACAAAATCTTCAAAATTTCATTCAAAAAGAAATTAGACAATGAAAATAATCCCATGAAATCAAAATTTAAATGGTGTGGCCCGGCCGTCTATGTTTATATTTATGTTCTGACATTATATTGTTATTCTTATTATTATTGTTATTATTATTGTTTTCTTCGTTATTATTATTGTTAACTTATCCGGGTAATAGCTGAACCAGTCAGGAATAAGAAAATAAAAAAATAATAGAATAACAATGCGATAAATGGCATTTCAATGTTATTACCCAGTCAAACTTAATGTTCATGTAAGAAGCCGAATTTCCCCTTCGTAAAATTTTAGCTGTCACTTATTAAAATAATAGTGCGCGCTATTTCTCGCTCGAAAATAAGAAATACTTAAAAATACGATTTGTTGTTGTGTTTTATACACAGCAAAAGAAGATAAATTTGTGATGCGGGGTGGAAGCCATATTTATTTTGTGTACATTTTTTTTGTTTTCTATTTTATTTATTAAATAAAATTATTTTAATATTTTGTGATTAATTTTAATAATGTGTGATAAAGTAAAAATGGTGTTTTAGTGAATTTGGTTAAAAATTAATTTGTTAATGGTATGATATTATAGTCGTAGTGTAAACGCTATATTACTACTATAATATTTTAATTTTGTTTAGTTTATTTCCTTTTTTCATTGTGATGTGAAAGCATCTCGTGTATGTGTGCATTTTCAAATACGAAATTTGTATATAAAAATGTGTAACAACATGAACAAATATGAAATTTCTCTAAAAGACATTTCACAATAAAAAAACAGCTGTTTGTAAACGAACAGCTGTAACTTAAAATTATTATTTTTCACTGGTTCGAATGTCAAAAAAAAAGAAAAAACAATTGGTTAAAATTCGTTAAAATTCGTATTTTTTATTTTCTTATTCCTCACTAGTTGAGGCTTAAAGCTATAACCAGCGAGTCTATAAGAGTCAGTAACGAAACCTTACAGAATTTAACGAGAACGGTTTGTTACAGAATATTTGACAGCTTGACCAGCGAATCTGTAACACGATTATTATTGTCAATTGAATTTTGAAATGTCAATCTGCAAAATCACAAACTAACCATACCACGATTTTCGTCAAAATTAATCTATGAGAAAATTGAACAGCTTCTTACCCTATTTAAAAGACGAATGGCAAAAATGATACGAAAAATAAATCGCACAAAAGACAGATTCGGATATTACAAGGTATTTACATATGACTAAATACAATAAATGTAACTACGAGTATTTAAAAGTATATGTACATAATTTATTTATTTTTTTATTTTAAATATTTGTACACATAAATTATAAAAATGTAAACATACCAACATACCGCCATTTCAAGTATACAATTTTGACGTTTCCTTCAGTTTGAGCGATAATTTTCGCTCTTGTTACGGATTGCTAAATGACAATTCAAATTTAACGAAACTGAACGAAAAGTACTTTGAGTTTCTGTGGTCAGTAATGTCAATAAACATACATTTTTGAGATGTCGCTTTGTTACTTAAATTTCTTACAGACTCGCTGGTTATAGCTTAAAGTGGGAACTATAGATAGAATAAAAAAAATAAAAAAAATAACGTAAGAGAGCGAGAGATAGGATTCATATGTATTCGACCATACTCAGAATAAGAAAAATAAAAACTATAAGAAAAATTGCGTTTTATGTTGCTGTCACTTAAAAAAAATAGCAGAGCGAAAATTTTCGTCCAAGAATAAAAAACTTAACAAATACAACAACAAAACTCAAACAAAATTTAGTGCGTTGAATGTAATATGCATATTTATTATTTTATATATGGAAATTTGGAATTGTTCGTGTATATTATCTTTTATATTTATAAAATATTCATGTAGACATTTACAAATATGAATATTAAATCACAAATCATTTTCACTGCACTGTAGAGTTGTATTTTTCTAAACCTAACCTAAAAAAAATAATTTATCGAATTGCGGTAATTTAAACCGCATATAAATTTTTTTTATAATTTTAAACACATATATTTGTTGATATGTAATACGTTTATGCTCAAAACTATTGTAGTTTCACTCAAGATTTTAGGAAATACATCAAAAAAATACTACATGAAAATATGAATGAACTTAATATTTTAAGTAATCTATAGCCGACAAGTCAAATTGGAATAATATTTTTTTGTCTTCGTTTTTTACGTTATTTCTGTTATTTTTTTTATTCCACCTATAGTTGGCCCATAAGATTTTTTTTCTGCTAACGAACGTGCAATGTCAAAATGTTATCCTGACAGCTCAAACAATGTAAGTATTTTTACCCTGACAGCTGAATCCGCTCAATTTTTTGTTGCCTGACAGTTTCAAATAATCTCGCATTAATAAATTCTTCCTCATATAGATAGGTCAAAGGGGTCAGTAGAGCACCGTAAACGTTGCCGCTGAATAAATAAATTGTATTGGCGGTCATCCTCATCGTCTTCAAAGAAAGGCAATAATCCTCGCGACATTTTAATATTATTTTGTAATTTAATTTTAGAATTTTTAGAATATTATTTTGTGTACAACTACATAATCGAAAACAGACAAGTGTATAAATTTTTTGACAGGTTACTCGATTTAATAAAAATCCAATGGCAAACGCACAAACTAAATTATTTTCGCCCTAAATGTATTCCCAATTCACCAGAATAAACTTTCAGCAAATTGGGAATAAAAAATTTGGGGAATAACTGCAACAACAAAAAAATATTCCATATTCCCGAGGAATTACGAGAATAGGGCCACAAGTGGATAAATCGGGGAATTAATACAACTCAAGCTTAACGTCGCTAAGTTTCGAACGTTACTGTTTATCATTAATTACAGTATGTCAACAAGAGTGTGTACGGCAAAAAACTAAGTAAAAATAAAACTACGATTTTTTTTTTTTTTTTTTTATATGAAAGTTTATTGTATTTTCTTGGGCGCTATCAACTAACTCAAAGTAAAGTAGTTGCCTGGCTCCTTTTTTGTCCATACAATCAACCAAATTTTCTGCATACTGTGATGGTACATTTCTCCATATCTTCCGGACAATTCGCGCTAGAGCGCTCAAATTTTTTATGTGGTACATTTTCAGCTTAAACTATATCTTAATCTTAATGAATGCCAATAAATTTTGATCGGATTGGAATTAGGTGACTGAGATGGGCAATTCAATGTTGTGATGCCCATTTTGAATTCAAATTCCGAACAAAGTATGCTATGGTATTTTGGATCGTTCTCTTCTTGCAAGATCCAATTAGAGTTCCCCGCTTCAAACCATTTAAGGACAGCTGGTAACAAACCTCGTGAATAAATTTTATTCATGAAAAGTGCGTTAAGGTTCCGTGTGGTATCAATTAATTTACCTTGCTTGGTGAAGCATCGCCATATATGGAGCTAGAGCGGATGCTTCACAGTTCGGACAATCCTTTTTTTGCTTAGTTGGCCAAACACGCCTTTTAACATGAAAACTCCAAAAGGATGAGTCATCGGTAAACAATCTTTGTGTTACCAACGGTTTGACCAAAATATTTCCATATGCGAAACCATGCTCCATAATTCGATTTCGTATGCGTAAACGAAGAATTTTCACCAAATAACTGTATGCTGACCTCATCCTCTTTTTTTGTAGTGGTTCGGATTTTGCCTCTATTTGGCAAATCGTCAACATTTTTGTACGTTGAATAATGTGTAATCTTCTTCTGTACAAATGTTTTCGACTTTTTTTTATATATTTTGCTGCACTTGCAACCGACATTTTTGGTCCTTTCAGTTGTGCACTTAAAACACCGCTCCAAATTATAAATTGCACTCATTTCTTTTATATATGTATGTTATCCGCTAAACAGTATCAGTTAAACTAATTTTTGTTTTAGAGCGTTCAAAGGCCCGCCCATATTTGTTCCTATAGTTTTAAGTACAATTATGCCGTACACGCTCTTGTTGAACCTGCTGTAAATATAGTATTTTATTGTTTCGTCATCAATGAGCTATATGCATTGAATCGGATCCACTCGAAACGCGATATTTTAAAACGCGATATTTCGAAACGAGATATGGTACAAAACGCGATATTTCAAAATGCGATATTTCAAAACGCGATATGGTACAAAACGCGATATGGTACACAACGCGATATTTCAAAACGCGATATTTCAAAACGCGATATTTCAAAACGCGATATGGTACAAAACGCAATATGGTACAAAACGCGATATTTCAAAACGCGTTATGGTACAGAATGTGCATTGTGAAGCGACGGGAGCGTAGTGACCCGATTTATACTGATCCTATATACTCTCGCTCCTATCGATTTTTAAGTTCCTATAAATTGAAATTAAATTTCCCCTTCACCCGACTGATATAACCCGATCCTAAATTCCCGTTTTGTACCATATCGCGTTTTGTACCATATCGTGTTTTGAAATATCGCGTTTTGAAATATCGCGTTTTGTACCATGTCGCGTTTGGTACCGTATCACGTTTTGAAATATCACGTTTTGAAATATCGCGTTTTCATATCGCGTTTTGTACCATATCGTGTTTTGAAATATCGCGTTTTGAAATATCGCGTTTTGTGCCATGTCGCGTTTGGTACCGTATCAGGTTTTGAAATATCACGTTTTGAAATATCGCGTTTTGTACTCTATCGTGTTTTGAAAGATCGCATTTTAAAATATCGCGTTTTGATAATTCGCGTTTTAAAATATCGCGTTTCAAATGGGACCCGCACTGAATATTCCTGAACCCCTCATAATATGTATGTTGTCTATTTACTTAAATTAGTAATTTACTTACTTAAATAAAGAAATTAACTACATATATCGCAAAACGACTCTATATGATTCACCAAAAAGATAACTTTGTGTACCTCACAAGTAAATAATAAATGGATATAATGTTCTATGTGTTAAGCTTGAGAGATGATATAGTTAAAAGTATATTACATCTATTCGAAAAATAAATTAAAACTTGAAATGGACCACAAACAAAACTGCCATAAAATTGTTCACACGGTCTCTCTGTTTTTAGGTGATTCTTAAAATTTTATTTTTTAGATATAAATGTAAATTTTTTTGGTTTTTGTTTTGGATAGTTAACAATTTTATTTTATTTAACAGGACAATTCAACTTTATTTCTTCTATTTCATTCCAATTTATAATTTTAATGTTTTTATCACCAAAATATAATATGTAATTCAACGTGATAATGATGTTAATAGGTGTTCATAATGGAATTTGTATAATAGGAACCCTTTTCATTATGGGAAAACCTTTATGTTTTATAATATTTCATTATCACGTCAAGTCATTTATTTTTCAGTATTTAAATAATGGTTATTACAGAATTAGTACCAACACTTAAATGTGCTAAAAATTTCGTTTAATAAAATTGTATGTTATCAGACACACTATAAAATCAATTAAATATGACATTAAATGTGAAAACAACCCCGTTTAAAGAAAATCAATATTCTTTGTTGTATACTCTTCAGACATTACGACTATTGCTCTTATCTATTAGTATAGCATAAAACTTAAAGGAAAAATATTAAAGGTCTTTAAAAAAGGAAATCGATTCAGAAGGGAAAGGGTTTACCAATTTTAGAGCACCGCATCCAAACACATTATTTTGTGTCGTACATAGATTTCACTTTGAGGTTTTCACTTTGAAGTGGACTCATTGTCTGATCCAAAATCATTTGGATTTTTTTTTTACAAAGTATCAGTATAAATCAATAGTTTAACTTTGGGGAAGATCGAAAAATCATTTTGAAAACACTTAATATTGCATATACTTTGTAATATTCACCCTACTCGTATTTGCCTATTGAAATTTTTTTATTTTTGAACAATATTCATCAATATGCTCCTCGACAATGTCATTATTTGATGATGATTCCTATATTAAAGTGCGTCATATAAAAGAAGTATGGTAAAACGGGTTTATAAGCGACCATCATTACTTGAAACGTAGCATAATATTTTGTTATCATCCATATGGAATACATACTATATTATAAAAATCGGTTTATGCTGAGTCTGCCTTTGATTACCAATCGCTCGCCTAGGTATTTTAACTATTGTCAAACAAGTTCACGGAATAGTAAATCAAATGAAGTTGAAATGTATCAAAGGATACCACACAATTTAGAATTGTTGTCTACTGCAATCAATGTACGAGTACGAGTACATTGCAGATTAAATATAAAGCGGTCAATGTCATGAAGTTTCGAATTAATTTTGATTTTTTGTTAATAGGTTTTGTTATTGTACCAGAATCTCTGAAAAATTGTACAATAAAAATCTTTTTTTTACTCGAAACATAAAGGGTAATTAAAAATAATTAAACTTTCAGTTTGATAAAATTTCTTAGAATGGGTTACTTCTTTCGTAATACTTATGTTTATATACTTAGGAGTAACTTTGGTTAATTTAATATGTTGAATTTTTAATTATATTTAAAAAAAAACTATTAAAGATTTGTTGTTGTAGATAATATATTCAGGTTAAAGTATCAAGTGTTATGTGGCGCTGCTCGTGCATTTTATATAAAGTGGAAATTATATTGGTAGTTGGTACCTGTACAGATAAATAGAAACTGCAACATTGCGTGTATGTACATGTTTGTTAGATGGATGGTCAGAATATCGTTGTTTTGTTAAAACTTCAAAGGTAACCTAATGACAATTCACTAACGATGTAAAGCATTTCAATTATGCTATTACACCATCTCTAAATTATTAATCGACTAACAATTGTCTCAGATCCGAGTTTCATTTGCTAATAGTTCCCGCGATTATATTTGTTAGTTTCCGCAAAGTAGAATAAATTGTTCTCGTTCAATGTACTAGTTTGCTCAAAAAAGAGGTGATCTAAACTATTTATGGTTTCTTTCCCGATTTTGCTACCATGAAGGGAAACTGACATGAAATCATGGGTTAAAAAGTTAACGATTTTAATGTTAAAGTGTTTAGTTAAGCACCATTTTTTGTTTAGGGAGTAGTATTTATGTTGTGATTTAGCAACATCACGGCAGTATCAATGTTTAGCGGTTAAACGTCCCAGTTATGAAAACTGTTTAAAATTCTTTATTTAAAACGGAATCCATGACATTTGTTTTCTTAAATTTGATCTACAATTTCTTTTAGATCAAAATAGCTTCATTTTTTTTGCCTAAAAATATTCATGTCTAGATGCAGATAAAAACAGAAGAACCCAGTATCAAACTGATAAGATTACGAAAAACTCGGTCATCTAATCAGATCATGGCGAGTGAATATCACCTAAATTTGTGATCTATATAGAACATCTGTGTATCAATAACTTTGGTGAATTATGTTTAACCCCATAATGGACCTTGAAATATACTAAATATCATTACACTCAGTAAAAAATTATACAGTTTGACGATACGATTTATCGTAAGAAATGACGCATGATATACGTCAAACCATTCTGTACATGACAAATTTAATACTGATAAAAATAATAGAATTAACTATGGTCTTATGCGGCAGAACATATTATAAATCATAAAGTTCATGTTACGTTTTAATCTCGTTCCGGCAGAAGCTAAGTAAGTTTTAAAACTCGCATAAAATTCATTATGATGGCTTAAGAATTGTGATGATTGGCAATGTTCTAATCGTTCTAGTTCGTTAACGTTCCTTTTTAGTAGTCTAGCATGTTTTACTATTCCCATCCTATTACTGTGAGCTTTAGTCCGGAGAAGACCGTCAAAACCTCTGAGTACGGAAAATTTCTATTAATGCAGCCGACATTTATAGCAAATTCTGTTTTTAGTTTCTCCCACAGCCCTCTTAGTTTCTCCTCTTTTAATTTATTTTTATAATAATTAAATTAATTTAAAAATTATTATTATAGTTAATTTTCCATTAAAACAGTTAAAATAAATTATATGTATAATATAATATTCACAATTTATAACTATATAATGGTATTTTTTTCTAAATTTACTTGCACTAATTTAACATTTGATTTGAGTAAATAATACACTTAGACGTCAACTTATTACGATGATTGGCCCAAACTTTTTAGAGATCTATCGAATTTTTAATTGCGTTAATAAGGGGCGTTAATAATCCGAAATCGGGAGAAGACGGTGAATGAGAAGACTGACTGGTCTATATATTTTGCATATATTCACTCAAGACTCAGTTATATGAGTCTTTTGAGAGCAACAGCAGCTCCAACTAATCTTAATACAATCCGGATATTGCAAAGTAAAATTATTAAAACCATTAACCTACTACCGATTTTAACACCGAAAGTCTATTTACTCCTCGGTTATCCTTCCTGTATTCAGCGCCGACCCACCTTCCATGTCGATGTACTACAGGTTGACATGGAGCTTGCAATGTGCAGGTGGTATACTGTAGTTGTGTGAGTAGGTGAATAGGTGAATGGGTTAATGATGTGGCGTGAATGCGTGGTATCACAATGGGCCAAAAAATGGCCTAAGTGTCAACCACTGAAACCTAACCTATCCTTCCTGTAGAAATATTAGGAAACTTTGAACTACTAGTATTTATAAAAAAAATTCAACTTGGATTGGCTAAATGTAATGTGAGTTTTAGTTCCATAAGCAACGCTCACACGTATGAAACCAGACAAAGTAAAAATAATAACTTTTACGTAAATACTGTTAATACAGCTCGATCACAAAAAACAAAATCTTTCTATAATGGACTTAGACTATACAATGATCTTTCAGATGTTTTTAAAACTGAGAATAATTTACAAGCATATAAAAAAACTGAAAGAACATTTATTCCAGAAACGGTTACTAAATAAATAGCGTATTTATTTTTTTTTTTTTTTATTTTTTTATTTTTTTTTTATTGGTAACTATGCGATCTGTTTTGGGGCTCAAGGCTCACCCTGCTCTTCCGCGGTTATGCTTTTTACGTCCTTACTTTACGCCTTCCGGCCAACTCGAGGACGTACGGCTATAGGACCGATTTAAGACCATCTGCACATTGTAAGCTCCATGCCAGCCTATACCGGCACGGAAGATGGGTCGGCCCATGGGTTTTGCACACCGACAAGGGGTCATAGATGTGCTACATTTCATCACAGATCGAAATCTGTTGATGAAATTTCACTTTGCATCCTGCCCCTATCGGGATTCGAACCCGGTACCTCCCGATCCAAACGCCAAAGCTTTAACCACTGTGCCATTTGGTCGGTGCGTATTTAGTTTACTTTCACATTATTGTCACATATAATTAGGATAGAGTTTAATCAGTTTTTTGACACAACAATCGGCCAAACCTAAATCTCTAACAGTTCAATCATAATTATTTATATCTACTTATCAGATCGTTATTTATGATATAATGTATGTTAAATAAATCTAGATTGAATTATATCAATTAGTTTAAATTAGTGTAAAATATTATATTGTATAATAATAGACAAATAACACAATATTGTATGGTATATTAAACAATTTGTAATTTGGTCACTTGTTTATAGTCTTTAAGACTTCTAAAGTGATCCTAAACTAAATTAAAAAAAAAAATAAAAAAAATCCCTCTCTACCCAATAAAATTGACAAATCAACTGCATGCAATCCTTACGTCATATAAAAGCAGTTACAAACTATCGTAGTTAACTAAAAAATCGCTCAAATAAACTTTCTCTAATTCAGACGTCATTAGAAAGTACAAAAACCCTTGCAAATTACCGGTTAAAACTATCAGAAACAATTTCAACTTTGATCAAGGGGCTTAAAAAGCTGGATTTTGGCCCAGGGCTTCAAATCAATCAATACGGTAAATTCACTTAGTAAAGGGTCTTTCAAAAGTCACGCATAGATGCCAGTAGTAAATAATTTCTAAACGCAACCGTATTTTATGTCATGATACTAAAACATTTCTCTATCAGATAGGCTCAATAGAAACCGGTTGTCACTACTATATGTGTTTTGGTGAAACCACTTTTTCAATACACATTTAAAAGTTCCCTAGCTGCTACCAGCTTAACACAACTATAGTTTGGGTATATCCGAAATATATTACATTCCATTTTATTCCTCTCATTGTCTGTCTAAATGTTTTTAATGTGTTTGAGTATAAACAATAATAAATTGGTTTCACCAATTTAGTTGTTTATTTTGAATGCAAGCTATTGAGCCTATCTTTAAGAGAAACTATTGTATCATGTTTTATGTCATCTTACCGTGGTATGTTGATTAATGGTCGATATATGGTAATCTGCCGCATGGATGCTAACGATAATCGGGAGCGTAGAGATTTCACCGTTATAGGGGTTCCATGCAATCGTTAGGAAAGTCGAAAATATCTCAAACTAAGGCTGCAGCTGCACATCCCGTCGATCATGCAAACATTGTACATATTTTAATAAATTACAGTGATCTTGTTAAGGCGGAAATTTAAAATGGACTTGTAAATGGCTCGACTATATGGTAGACAACGAAGCGCGTACAAAACATATCGTTTTAGAACACTCTCAATTCTCTTCGAATTACACCGGTGTGATGACGATTATACGGTGGATTCATATTCCAAAATTGATTTCACAAATGAAACATATAATGAAGATGGAGTTAACGCGAAAATCTTTACAATTTCGTCCCCATTTCATGTTTTGTAAGGGTTGTATTTTACACAATGTCCCTGAGGGTTAAAAACGGTGGGGGAAGTTAATTTTTTTTGTGGTAATATTTTGTCTAAAAAAAGCCGATTTTAATTAAACATTAATTTTCCATATTCGCAATGAAAATCTTCATAGTCTACGTAATTTTTAGGCAAATTTTATAAATTTCAATATTAAAATATGGAATATTACCCTTACCCAGTATACAAAATTACATAATGGTTTATTGAAAATTACATATCTGCACTGCACTGTCGAATTTTACATAAATCAGAAAATGAAAATTACATGTCTTATGTACGATATATACCATATACGTGAAATTTACATTTACGAGGCAATTGGTTTACCGTTAAAAATATTTAATTTTTTTTTACTGTGTATTTATTTACAGTAATTAGAAATACTATTTGTTTAATTATGTCCATCAGTAAAAACGGTGCTTATTATTATGATACTTGCGTAATCATATTCATCTCCTATGATTAGGGTAAACATTCTAAGTGATTAAACTTTCATTCGTTTAATAATTCTTAGTATGTTTATAAAAAATTCTCTATCTCAATGGGTGGTTAATTCGTACGTAAACACTAAATATCCAGATTTTACTTTGTAGTTTCATGGCTGCAGTAATCGAGTCGCGTAAGACTGGATTACCGAATACCTATAACAAATGTTATGTTAATAACATTTTGAGATGGTGTAATACCAAACTTCCCGTAATCAGGCTTATCATAATAATTCTTAATAATTGGTTAATTATTCTCATCATCACTACATATTTAATCATAGCGATGGATCACCGCCCCGGTGGCAAAATGGTCAGCATGCTTGCACAGCGACCGGAGGTCCCGGGTTCGATTCCCGGTGATAACAAGGAAAAATTTCACGACTGGTTTAGGATCAATGAATTAATCACTCATTATCCGAAATGAAAATATGATTATGAAACCTCATTTGAGGCGGCCAAAACCCTTGATGTAATATAGTGCCAGAGAGAGAGAGAGATGGTTAATCCAATCATAGTTTGTATGATAAATCTCATCAACCTGTGTTAAATACAATTATTTCAAATGAATGGTTGTATCATAATATGATATTCTTAATCATTGGATGTAATCATAACAATTATGGTCACTTTTATGATCAGCTGAATCATATTTTTTTTCTAAGTGTAATTACTTACAAAAAACAATTTAGGCTTTCCGACGCTTTCTGCGGACTATGTTGAAATTTGGGTAGTAATCTAAACCGGTAGTTTGAACAATCTATGTGCCTTATTGTGACGATCCACTAACCCTTTATTTTATCAAAGTTCCCGAAAGCCAGCTTTCTTTTTAATCAACGAAACGTGTCTTTCGATACCATTTCTGCGAGTATGTCGTTAAAAAATGTTAAAACTATATAGCTAAATTCCGGCCGAGTGGAGTAAAGTTCGAATTGCTATTTCTGAGAAATTCATTCAGACATGCTAAGTATTGGGTGTTTCTAAAATTAAAATAAGAATTATATAATGGCTTAGATTAACATTTTTCATGAAAAATATTTATTTCGATCGATGTATGATGAATGCCAGAATAGCCGGCGAAATCTACACATGAAGAAACCTGGGATCGGAATACAAAGCATCATTAACGAAAAATCAGACCCAGGAATTTTCCTCGGGTGCAGTAGAGTTATCGGTATGCTGGCAAAGTAGTCCATAATTTATAATGCGTCCGTACAATATGGTGTAAAGATGCCATCAACATCTATCCAAACTCTTTCAGGCAAATTAAAATCACTTATACAGTGATAAGCTAGTCGCGTATATATAATCGTAGTAATATTTACAATTGGAATCCATATACAGCCTATACAGCGGCATTCACAATTGATGAACTAGCCACATCAACATGGAGAGCAATCACATCTAGATAAGGGTGGCAGGCTACCAACTCATTTCATTAGGTAGTTTTCTTTAACAATTTTATTTATTTATTGAATCTTTCAAACACGAAAATAACAATAAGTTTTCCAATCTTAATAACTACGGAAATTATATAAATCTGCATCTTTTGTAATTCGTCTTTGATGCGTTAGGATGCTAAGGTCCTTATGTAAATTTTTGTTTTTTTACGAACCACCTGTAATCATTCTGAGAATTTTTGACTGTGTTTGTTGGACAATGTCAATATTCAAATTTGAGGTTGATTGCCATAATTGACAGATTGATTTAATCATTGTATTATACAGGAGAAGTTTGTATTCTAGGTCAATGGTTGAATATTTCCCCATCAACCAGTGCATTTTATCAATTTTTAATTTGATATGGTCTCGTTTCATTTCAATATGTTTTCGCCATGTTAACCATCGATCTAGATGGACGCCTAGATATGTTGCTCCATTTCATTAAGCGATTTGTATTCCGTTCATTGATACAGGCAGACAAGTAAACTTATTTAAAGTAATTGTTACATGGGTCGATTTTTCGTCAATGACCTTTATCTTCCTTTTTTTAGTCATATTTCGATGCCATAAATCTGTTGTTGCAGATTTTCGGACGCCGTTTGTGGATTTTTATGGTTACATACGACTACAAGTACGACTTCATAAGTTGGTAAATTTCTGGCAATTTAAGAATAATTTTATGAAACAGACACTCGTGTCAAACTTTATCGAATGCTTGGGCATCCAAGGAGACAGCGGAGAAGCATTATTCTCTTCGTATGCTGACCCTATTTCTGTAGCTACTCGGTGCACTTGCTCAATGGTTTCTTGCTCGGCTCAGAAACCAAATTGATGACTAGGAGTGATATTTCGTAGTTCCGGTTTAACATTTTCGATAATAGTTTTTTCGAATACTTTCAAGACGATTAGTATGCTTACTGATCTATATGACGAAATTTTGGTTGAATCCTTACCAGATTTCGGGATCATTTTTATAGTTTACAATTTCCAGCACTCATTGATATATCCTTATTCGTAAATTAAATTGAATATTTGAGCCAGTCGTCCAAAGGCACACTCAGGCATTTGTTTAAGCATTTCATCTGTAATTCGATCATACCCCAGAGCTTACTTTAATTGAATTTGATGTGTAATAATAAACTTTACTAGTGGTTTATTTATCTTAAATTTGTTTCTTCACTGTTTGAACCACCGATAATCTATGGTTTGGAGTGTATACACTTTCAAGGTCAGCAAAGGCTTTAACTTTTTTCCTAGTCACTTCTAACCCATTCTCCGTTAGAAGGACGAATTGGCGGGTTTGGTTGCTGAGGCCGTTTAAGATATTTAGTGGCCTTCCATAATACATAGTTTGTGTCCGAATGGGAAGATAATTCCTTAAGATAATTTTGCATATAATTCATCTTGTTTTTGTATAGTATGCTTCGTAGTTTTCTTTTTGCCTGATTAAAGGTCGATTGGTTTCGGCTGTTAGGCCATCAATAATGAATCAGAAACCTATCTGCCATCACAAACCTATCTGTGAATTTTATGCAATCATTACTATCTGAAGCCAGTTCTTTTCGTTAATCTAGGCTGCATTTTACATTCCAAAGAATAAGTTTATGAAACAATTGCATATGATTGATTTGATAAATATTACGGTGGATTATAACAACTATGTACATATAAAAAATTAAGTACCTTAAACCCAACAAAAATGGATGTTATTAAAAATATCACGCGAAATGAATAAATAACGTGATATTCGCATATGTAATTAAAACGAAACGTAAGATTCGTTCCAAATATAATTAGAATTACATAATAATTTAATTACACACCAAAATAATTAATAAATAAAAGACAAAATTTAATCTGCAATAAATTATATTTGTAGAAGGCAGTTTGTGTTATTATATTTACATAATAATGTTTGGGTTGTTTTTATCGTTAGTTTGAAAGTGTTTCAATTGAAATGTTCTATTAAATTTTGTTGTACTATATATAATTTCACACTGCAACTTTCAACTCCAATAATTTACTTGCTCTAATTTTTCTAGTTAAGGAAACTGTTAAACTAACTATTTATGTGTAATTTAACGATTTTTTACAAACACGATAAAAGTACAGCTTTTAGCGTTCGTTTTCCTTCGAGTTAAAAATGCCAAAATTAGACAAATAAATTATAAGTATTGCCAATTTAAGCACAGTAATTGTAAGCAGTAATTGTATGATTAGTATCTCTTAGATGTTGTGTAAGTGCACTGCAATTTTGGCCAAAATTATTTACATTTTGATGTTGGTATAGCCTCTTTTCCATCAATTGTTTTGTTTGGTAAGTTGCGTTACAATCGCAGCAAACTTGATAAACAACATTGGATTGATGCTTTAAATGAACCAGATCTTTTAGTTTCGAAAAAATATTGCTGTTCAAATTTGTCGCTAAACTTTGAAATTATATTTTTGAATAAATGTTTAATTTTTTCGAATAAATTTTTAATGTCCGGAATTGACAAATAATTTGAAATTTCATTTTGTGGCCGAGAATTACAATTTATACTAAGGCTGTGTGCCAAACTTAAGGTAAAAGTCAATTTTTAGTAAATTTTTCGGTAAATTCAATTATTTTTCAAAAACTCTATGGCAAACTGATCGAAAAATCTGTCCTAAAACCGGTTTTTGCTGTAGTAAATGATTTACCTTAAGTTTGGCACACAGCCTAAGGCTGCGTACCAATCCAAGGGTAAAAGTCAATTTTAAATACATTTTTCGGTAAATTCAAATATTTTTGAAAAACTCTATGGTAAACTGATCGAAAAATCGGCACTAAAATCGATTTTTACCGTAGTAAACGATTTACCCTTGGATTGGTACGCAGCCTAATTCGATTAATATCGTAAGTGATTATACTTATATTGGCAATACTTATAAATTATTTGTCTAATTATTGCTGTTTTTTCGTCTTATTTACACATTAAGGCTACCGGACAAGTCGTGTAGTGGTTAAAGCTTCGGCTCTTGGACCGAGACGTGCTGGGTTCGAATCCCATCACACGCTAGATTACGCTAGATTGCAAATCGAATTTTCGCCATCGATTACAATCGGTGATGCTAATAAATACAACTAAGATCCTCTGATGGAGTGCAGAATTCAGCTCCGACGTCAATGTACAGGTTGACATGGAGCTTGCAAATGTACACAGGTGGTATACTGTAGTTGTGTGAGTAGGTGAGTTCATTCACCAAAAAGTGGTATCACAATGGGCCAAAATTGGCCTAAGTGTGCGATAGCAACCACTGAAACGTACACAAGGCTGTGTGCTAAACTTAAGATAAAAGTCAATTTTAAGTAAATTTGTCAGTAAATTCAAGTATTTTTCAAAAACTATATGGCAAACGGAATGAAAAATCTGTCCTACATCCGGTTTTTACTCTATAGTAAACGATTTACCTTAAGTTTGGTGCACAGTCTAAGTTAAATTTATTTGTATACAACGTTTTTTCACAGAGCTCGTCTGTGTAGTGCACTTCCAACAATTGATTTTTTAAAATTATTTTTTGAATTTGTCTGAAGTAGCCGTTTTTCTATGTAAACCTCGTTTATTTAGATTTTGCTATACCAAAAAACCCGTATAACAAAATCTAAAAAACGAGGTTTACATAAAAAAAATATTTTTCTCGTTTTAAACAGACACCAAAAGGGTGTCGAAAGCTAAAGCAGAAATAAATTATTTTTGTAACATGGCTGCGGGCCATGGGCGTACGCAAGGGGGTTACTAGGGGTTTATCCCCCCCCCCCCACAGAAAAAAAATTCCAGAAAAATTTATCAGTCTGGTTTATTCTAGGTAATGATGTTTAAATTGTTTTTTTAAAAAGATTTCAGTGAAATGAGTCAAATACGATCAGTTGGAGTCTAATATTTACACTGTTAACATCGTAAGCGAAATATCGAGTGACAATTATTTAAAATGCCTCCAAGAAAAGATCCAAATACTGAAACACGCGTGCTTATAATAGCTAACCATACAGCTGGCACAAGTAATTGACAGATTGCCAAAAAAATGGAATTAGACCACGCTACGGTCGATTGTAATGTTAAAAAATATCGGGAAAGTGACAGTTTTTTTAATAAAAGACTTACTGGAAGACCAAGAGCGACAACATCTGTAGATGAACATAGAATAGTGACTACTAGCAAGACGAATAGATACAAAACAGCCCCGGAAATAATCGCAGAAGTAAATGTTGGTCACCCAAAACTAGTTAGTGTTTCTACGGTTAAACGTCGTCTAAAGGAATCCGGAATCCATGGCCGTGTTGCAATTAAAAAACCGATAGACGAATTTTGGACGATAGACGATTGAAACAAGGTTTTATGGACGGATGAGTCCAAATTTGAATTTTCGGTATTCGAAGACAATTATTCGTGAGAAGATCTGTAGGTGAATATCCCAGTAAAGAGTGTATTGCCACTACCGTAAAGCATGGAGATTTTTCAGTGATGATTTGGGACTATTTTGCTGGTACTAGTGTAGGCGATGTTGTGGTCGGCGATCGATCGTCGTACGAGAAAGACGTGTTTTTGTCTTTCTCTGTATAGAAAATTGAAACTTAAATTTTTTTTTCTGTTTTAAATAAATAAATAAATAATATTTTATATATAAAAGTTATTAAAATTAAATATTAAATATATAATATAAAGTGTTAATAAATTGGTGTTAGTAAATCGAAACGTGAATTAACGTGAAAGTGTCTAGGTTGTTATGACGGGTTGTTTTGTTATTTGTGTGACGCACTGACGCAGCAATGGAGAACGCATCACAAGCTAAGTGCTTTTGTGTTTCATATTTTTATTTATACTTTGTTTAGTTTATATTTTGTTTAATTTTTATTTTTTTGTAAAAAATTTATATAAATTTTAATTTTATTAATGTAAATATTTTTTAATATACGCATTTGTGATATGTCGTATGGTTTACGATTGTGTGTGTGTATGGATATATGTACGTACATTCACGTAGTTTAGTTTAGTCAAATAAGACAAAAAGGATGAAAACAAAAATACTCTTCTGTTGCTTGTCATTCATTTTCCGTTCATTTTTAAATGAATTTTTTATGCTAATTTCTCTTCGCTCTTGAATAGTAAAATGAATTTTCAGAAATGTTATGCAGTAGAAAACGAATAGTGTCTAATGAGCGAATAATGAGAAACTAAAAAGGTTGATCTTATTTTTTGTGTTAGCGAACGGGATCTACTGCTCTTTTGGTTTTACTTTTCTATTCTAATAAGAAAGCGAAAATTCATTGTAGTACTGATTGGATAAAATGTATTGTTGCCTGTATTGAACGATCGAATAGAGAATACATATCATTTCTTTCTACTTTATTCTTGATAAGTGAATAGTAAAACAAAATATTGTTTGTTCTTTTACATATTTCTTGTTGATCAGTTTTACAAATAATGCATTCATTCCGTGGAAAGATTTGCTGACAGCAATTTTTTTACTGAGAATACGCAAAAGAAAAACTTTAAAATTTCATAAGAGTGACAAAGAACAGAAATATTTTTTATTTCATTTTATAGTAAAATTTTATATATATGTGAATGTATATGTGTGTGTATGTGTGTAGATATGTATGTATATGTGTATATATTTAAATATTCATGACTTTTTTGTAGATTGATTTAAAGGGATGAGACCTCATATGTGTTACGGCATGGCAAAGGGAAAATGGTTTTTAATTTTTATTTCCATTTGTAATGACAATTAAATCTTTGATGTGATATCCTTCGGCATTTTAATGTTGACTGTTTTTTTAAAATTGCTTACTGCTGGCACTATTTTATCTAAAAGAATTTCTGGCCCAATAATATTTCTCGAAACAGGTTCGTCTTTGCATGGGAATGATATATACGAATATCGATTGATTTGAATTCTAAATCCTAATCAACGACCTGCTCATGTACCAATTGTGTAAAAAGCCTTCCGCGTGGTTCTATTTTCCGTTCGTGTCATCACCTCACATAAATCATGATCGTTTTGTTTGATTGAGACAATATACTGCGGAAGATGCATAAAGTCATTTTTGGGCTTAATTGGAATTCTAGCAAATCGCAATTCTAGCAATTAGCATTAATTTGGGAGAGGCTTAGTTCGGCTGGGTCATCTGTCAACTAGCTGTTTTGACGTGTAAATGGAGAAATAGGAAAATTCCTTGGCCGATTATTTTCGGATTTATTTTGTTGAAAAATCCAGTACTTCACCCGGGATTTATGTTGAAATTCCGGTTCAGCTCAACATATCAGATTCGATGATTAGTTGATGATTAGTTAAGACATTGCTTAGCACGGCCGAACTCCAGAACTTCTCTAAAATCCATTTTTATATTCACATTTAATTCTGCTTACCTGATTTGACAATAATTGGTCGGGGTATGGCCAAGTTCCATTCAGAATTATCGAATTTTTAGAACTTTATCAAAATCAAAAAGACACATTAAAATCCCAATACAAGTTGATCCTAATTTATTAGAATCCTAGCCCAGCTCTACAATCTGAACTGGAAAATTTCGGTTGGAAACGGCATGTTTCATTCATTATAGCAGAATCCGAAAATTTCGTCAAATTCGGCTTTGCACCCGAATTTGATCATCATTTGTTTTGAGTTTGCTTAGTTCCATTGAACATGCTACAGTGCCAATCCAATTCTGCGTACCATATTTAACAGTTATTGGTTGAGGAATAGTAAAGTTCCATTGAGCATGATATAAATATCCTGTGCACTATAATTATACTTTGCAATTAATGGAATATTCTCTTCTTTGGTGAACAAAACTAATAAAATATTTGAAATTTTTGAATTAAATTAAAATTGTTTGAAATATCCTATCAGGTAGTTAATCTGGTATTGAATAACATTGATATTTTTCCGGGAACCATTGCCTTTGGGATGCCTTACATATAAAATTTGTTGTTGTTTTTTTTTTTTTATTTTTATTTTTTTTTTTTTTTCGATTTAAGGGTTAAATACTAATGAATTTTAGACTAAGTTTGATATAATTTAAATAATTATGGATACAGGAAATCCTATTGTAAGTCGTGGAATTGCAGGAGGATTAAATTAATAAATGTTTATATTATATTTAGGAAGCCGGAAAATATTAATTTAGAATTAAATTTCAGAAAATCTACAGACGTGAAATAATATTTCTTTGAAATATTAATTGTTGATTGTGTAGATTAGAATGGTGTTGTCATTGCATTAATAACTATCGACTTTATATAGGGGTCTGCAACTGGGCCGATTTAATCAATTAAATTTTGCATTAATTTACAATTACATTTCAGGAAATTTCCAGATGTACGTGAAATAATACAAATTTTTTCTCAGGTTGCTGATTTAGAGAAGCAATTGTTGAAGACCAATACCATCGTTATCCATTAAACCTATTAAACCTTTATCCTTCCTTAGTAGATTAGTACTGTGCTGTCTTTGTGTTACTAACTATCGGCTATACCTAGGTGTCTGTAACCGGGCCGATTCTGTCCCACTTAACTAACCTATCCAATCCTTCGGTTTTGTTATATGTAAAAAAGAGTGTACGGTGGGCCCGGTGTCACCCGGGAGCTCCTGTGTAAGAGCTTGGTCGTGCATTCAGAATCAATCAATCAAATCAAACTAGTGTAGGCGATGTTGTGAAAATTGACGGAATACTAAGAAAGTAAGGGTACCGACAAATTTTGGAGAACCACTCAATACCTTCAGGAATTCGGCTTTTGAGTCAAAATTATATCTTTCAACAAGATAATGATATAAAACATTCCTGTAAATTATGTAAAGGCTATATTCACCATTTAGAGGATGAAGGACCAATTAAAATTATGGAATGGCCTCCCCAGAGTATTGACTTGAACCCTATTTAGTTACTGTAGGAAAAATTGCAGCAGGCAGTAAAAGAATCAGCTCCAACATCAGCTACTGTTATGTGGAACAAAACTTCAATCAATTTGGAACTCAATAACGCCACAAACTCTGACAAAACTTATTGCGAGAATGAATCGACAATGCACTGCGATTGTTCAATCAAGAAGCGGTCACAAAAATGAAAGTAAAATTTAAATTAAGCAGTTTAATTTTGACATTTATTTAGTATAATTGCATTAGTAAATGTGTGTGTGTACCTAAAAAATAAATATTATCACATTTTTACTAAGTTTTTATATGGTTTATGCTGCTTTTCGCAGTGCCTAAACACTTTTGAGCGGTAGTGTATGTATGTATAGTATTTTAAATATTTATAATGAACAAAATTTTTTTTTGGAGCACGAAAAATCTGCAAAAATCCTTTTGGAAAAATATAAAAGTATTACGAACTGCAGCATAGTTGTGGGCATTGGTGAACTGAAGCTATGGTGGCGCTATAAATTCTTCGAATACACCAAAAAATGTTCATTTTGCATTTTTATCATGCGACGAATCAATTTTCCCAACTGTTCGAAAATTACTTCAAGTATTTGTAACACTACCAGTTACAACATCAAGCAGTGAACGATCTTTTCCAACATTGAGACGACTCAAAATGTATTTACGCAACACAACGAATAAAGATAGGCTAAATGGATTAGCGTTACTTAATATTCATCGTAATGTCGCGGTTTCTGTTGATGCAGTTCTAGATGAACTAGCAAAAAGTTCACGTAAATTAGAAATTCGCTTGGTTTTTTAGTGAAATCAAATAAAATATAATTTATATTAGCTAGTTCTATTAAGTGAAATTTTTTTTATAAAATATGTTTTCTGAAACCCCCTCCCATGGCTTCATCCTGCGTACGCGCCTGCTGCGGGCCAAGAGTCGGATAAATCATTTAATATGGTAAACATCGGATTTAGAACAGATTATTCGATCAGTTTGAATTAGCGTTTTTGAAAAATAAACGAATTTAACGAAAAATTTACTTAAAATTGACTCGACTATTGGCCCGCAGCCATTGAATATTAAAACTAAATACCAATAAAAAATTTAAAAAAATGACATATTATGTGCCAAACTTAAAGTAAACCATTTACTACGCGGTAAAAACCGGTTTTAGGACAGATTTTTCGATCAGTTTGCTATAGAGTTTTTGAAAAATAATTGAATTTACCGAAACATTTACTTAAAATTGACTTTTACCTTAAGTTTGGCATACAACCTGAGTTGCACAACTGACTGTTCCTTCTCACAAAATAAAATGGCATATTTAACACTTGTTTCATATAAATAGTTATTAAATGATATTTTTAAGTTCAGTTATTTATATGGTAAGAAATCGCGACATTTACCGTTGCAAGCAAAGCATGTGCCTAAGTCTCGTAAAACTTCGATTTACCAACATTGGAACACATATCCTTTCCTATACATGATTTCTCTATTCGCAGATATTTGTTTCGATACAAACAAGGAAACCTCTTCTGGTTACTCCTGCAGGTCAATTCTGGCTTTCCTATAAGAAAAAGGAATTAGGAAAAATATTTTTATACTATTTTTGTTACAATTTTTTTTTCTGGTATAGCTACTATGGTAAACAGTTGCTGTAAATCTTTTATGTAAATATTTTTTCTAATTCATTTTTCCTATAGGAAAGCCAGAGAATCGATCTGCTGGTCAGGAAAATAATTCAGATATTTAAAGTTGTTGTGAACCTGGTAATTTCTCAGAGTAATAAATTTAAGGGGTACACATCAAAGGGGCGGCAGAAACGAACGACGAGGTGTTAAAAGCCAACAAATTGGGTTGCCTATAGAACTATACCGAAAGTTTTCATAAGATAGGATTGTATTTAAAGCAAATATTGGATGCAAAATCTATAACTTGCAATACTTTTATTTAGAAATTTTTTACTTAAACTATATTCTGGATATTCTGTCTTGGCCGGAAGGCAGCCGATTTTCTAGAATTTCAAATTTTTATTTGGAAGGGGTAATTTTTCACGAGACAGCCTATTTTAGTTTGATATTCGATTCACAAACACGGGGTTGCGACAACTCGTTAAAAATATCTATCTTAAGAAAAACATAAAGATTTGGGCCATTACAAATATTGAAGTTGTAACAACTCATTGCGAGCATTAAAACATTGATTTTAATTTAATATCAAATCAAATTACAAAACGATTGTCTCGTAAACTGTATTGTAGGTCCGATTTCAATTTAACTTTTACCAAAGCTGATAAACAATTAACCTCCCAGCTTAAGATACCAGAACCTAGTAAAGTCATGACGATCCACAAAGCACAAGGATTAACCTCACCAAATGTGATATGTATTAGACTCAATTCTCAAACACTTGAGCTGTTCAAAAGTGTACCGAAAGCCATGATTGCAATGACACACACAATCATTCACATATTTTTCACCAGTGGCTAATGATAGACTACACTCACTTTTAATGAAAGCTCAAATACATATTTCTACTCAAAAGGTAAATAAACACATAAAATCCAAGAAAAAGTTGGTTCATGAAAAATATGCAATTTAATATCAAAACGTAAATTAAATGGTATGAAATGGCACCAAAGGCATCTAAGTTGTATTACTTCGTTTTAAAATCAAACTACCTTATTTATGTAATTAGCGAAACTTCATTAAAACCTAACATAAGGAGCTGTGAGTTTTTTGGTCATGATTATACGTTGTTTTACAGATGCGATCGGTCTCTCGAAACTAGCTCAATGCGGGTGGTGGCGTATTGATAGCAGTATATTCTAAACTCTGGAATGCTCCAGTAGCTTTAGCCCCATCGAGAGTCAACAAATTGGTGTAAAAATTAAAATTAACCAAACCAATCTAATCATCTACGCAGCATAATATATACAACCGCAAACAAATACTGATCATTACGCAACTTGCATCGATGCGATTGATGAAGTTATTAATACAACAAACTCGTTAGATTTAGTTCTTCTGTTTGATGATTTAAATCTTCCAAATATAATCTGGAATTTGGGCCCGGAAATTGTATTTTACCAGGCAGTATAGCAACAGATGCGGAATCTTTATTTGTGGACGCCATGCTTGGTTATAATTTAAACCAAATAAACACAATTGCTAATAATCGTGATGAATTATTGGATCTTGTATTCAGATACGAAATTGATACTTTTAAAATTTCTGAAATAAGGTCATTTAAAATTGTCATAAATGATATCAATAACTAATATTTAGATATTGTATGTGACTTAACTAATTTAATGTCGAGTTCGAAACACCTACAATCAAATACAACTTCAAAAACACGGTAGCACCACAAAGTTATCTAGAATCCATTAACTGGACATTGTGTCATTAAATTTGTCAACATTTTCATTTTTATATCATTAGAATTGAGAGTTATTTCTCAATTCTAATGATATAAAAATGAAAATGTTGACAAATTTAATGACATAATGTCAAGGCTGCAAAACTTCGAACTATATGGTGTGGTAAACCACAAAGTACTCATTCTCAGTAGTTCGAAGATAGCCTAATTAACTTAAAAAGCCGAAAGCGTATGCCAAAATGATAAAAAGTGGGTTAGAAGCGGAATTTTTACAACATAGTAACGAATTTGAAATTTATTTCAAATCAAACTAAAGGTCGTATCTCGATCAAATTTAAGAAAAACTCAAAGTAAATCCAAAACAATTTTGGAAATATGTACTTTAGAAATAAACGCGAATTTGAAGGATACTCTGAATAATACCAACAACTCAAACTACATAGATATAGCTAACATGTTTGTATAACGTTTTTTCAATCGTTCTATAAACCAATCGCTACTAGTGGATGGTACGAACAACCCAGCAATAACAACGTATCAATAACTCCTCCTTTTATTTTTGAGGATAACATTTTATCGGTTTTAAATCAATTGAAGTCGGTTGTGGTCTTGACAGTATATCTTCTTGTATTCTGAAGGAGTGCGCTAACATTTTAGCAACTCCACCATGTTACCTATTCAACCACTCCTTAAGCACCGGCGTGTTTCCCGAAAAATGGAAATTTTCAAAATTTGACGTGAACAATTTTGGAACTGTTAATGGAATGCTTGATGCTAAGAAACTTCAAGAAGACATCGAATGATTAAGTGAGTGGTGTGATCGAAACTCGCGTTACTTAAATATTAAGAAATGAAAAATCATGTATTTCCATCGTAAAAGAAATTCGTTAATTACTTCATACAAAGTCAACAACGAAGTTTTACAAAGAGTCAATGAGATTATACATTTAGGTGTTACATTTGTCAAAAATGCCAGTTCCAATAGACATATTGAAAATTGGATTGCGAAAGCGAATGCCGTGTTTGGATTTGTTAAAAGATGGACAGGTTAATTTAAAGACATTCAAACGACATGTTCACTCTATTTCGCTTACGTTCGAACTCAACTGGAATACGTTCTGGAATCTATACTATAATGTGCACATTAAAATAATTGAAAACATTCAAAAGGAGTTTCCGATTTTCTTGTTAAATAAAAGTGACTGGGATTACAGCCACAATTTACCATTCCATGAAAATGTAGCTCGGTTACCTCCGTACTCAAAAAGACGCACGGATTACAAAATATGCACGCTTGAAAATAGACGACCTCTCTTAGGTGAAATTATGAATTTTTGTTATGACAGAAATCATCAGTAATGTGAAATGTCTTAACGTACAAAATCGTTCACTCGGGTTGGACATAAAATTATACGGAGTGAAGTGAGGGTCACAAAATATATCATGATATTTTTTATCCTTCTGGTCGGCCTAAACACGCCCAACTATTTGAAGAAATTAATGGTTGTATTAAAAATATTGTTAATCCACTTACATGGGAAAACTGATTTGCCTTGCGTTGTTTCCGTTTGCGTCGAACTTTATAATCTGTATCTCTTACATCATCTTTCATGTGAAAATTTTTCGTACTATTAATGGATTGTTAGATACGGAGAAACTTCAAGAAGACTTAGATAGATTAAGTGAGCGGTGTGATCGGAACTCACTATACTTAAATATTAAGAAATGCAAAATCATGTCTTTCCATCGTAAAAGAAATCCGGTTATTACTTCATACAAAGTCAACAACGAAGTACTGCAAAGAGTCAATGAGATTAAAGACTTAGGTGTTACATTTGTCAAAAACGCCAGTTTCAATACGCATATTGAAAATTGTATTGCGAAAGCGAATGCTATGTTCGGATTTGTTAAAAGATGGACAGGTGAATTTAAGGATATTCAAACCTTATGTTCACTCTATTTCGCTTATGTTCGATCACAACTGGAATACGCTGTAACGGTCTGGAACCCATATTATGCTGTACACATAAAAAGAATTGAAAGCATTCAAAAGAAGTTCCTGATTTTTTTATTAAAGAAAAGTGACTGGGATTACGACCACAACTTACCATTCCATGAAAATGTGGCTCGCTTACCTCCATACACAACAAGATGCACGGATTACAAAATATGCACGCTCGAAAATAGACGACTTCTTTTGGGCGCGGCTTTTATTGGTAACGTTTTGCTTGGTCACGTTGATTCAGCTTACATCTTGGAAAACATAAAAATTCACGTGCCATGCAGAACATTTCGAAACCATGAATTTTTAGCACTTGAACACCATTCCACCAACTATGGAGAACACAATCCCATTAATAGGATGTCTAAATCTTTCAACTTAATCGACGACCTATTTGACTTCAACTTATCAAAGGACAACTTTAAAAATATCCTTAAAGATTTTTTTCTAAATTTTTAATTGTTTAAACCAAAATTTGGTTTATATTTTTCTTTTTCTGTTCTAAAGTTTTTTGTTATAATATAATTTTAACTATAAAATTTATATTATTATATTTATTTATACATTTAAATATACTAATTTTATCATTATTTCTTAATTTATTTTGTTAAAATTAATATTTTAATAAAAATTTAAAAATTCAATAAATAATATTTAATAAAAATATATTATAACATACTTACAATTAATGGCTATTTCTAAACCTATAATTATTTATTTATACTAAACTTTATAAAAATTTATCTTAAAGCTTATCCCCTAAGATATTTATATTATTAAATAATAAATTAATCAATTAATTTATTACAATTAAAAATATATAAATTAAATTTATTTCTTAAAAAACTAGATATATTTAAGAACGAATAACGTTTCATTTCTAATTAACAATTTTTAATATTTATGCCACAATAACTAAAATAATTAATTAGCTCTCTTAAATTCGAGAAAAATATTTATAAATATTCTTTAATTAATAAACTCTGATACACAAATAGTTAATCTGAAATCATACATGTATATTACAAAATAGATTTCTTTAAATAATAAATAAAATAAATAAATAAATAAAATTACGCAAAACTAATTATGGATGGTAAGGTTATCGACTAATATAAAGCCGCCGATAGATGGATAAAGATCTTTGAAGAGTCATTTATTATTTCAGGTAATTTAAAAATTTTAAAGATTCGTTGTCTTCTAGCCACGAATGCTGATGTATAATTTTTTTTCTTTTAACAACGATTTGTGGATATTCGTAAAAAGATTTATCATATGTAGAATTTGTTGAACATTTCTTGAAAACGGTAATCTGAATTTGGCATTTCCCATATTTTCTAGAATATTTTAGTTATTATACCGCTGGGATATTAAGTTGCGCTTTCTGAAACCAGAGACGAGGTTAATTTGAATTCAAACGAAAACGGAAAGCTCTACCAAACAGGTAAAGCAAGTATTTCCTCACTCGGTTTATGTTGTTACACAACCCACCCACACAAATGAACAATTCAATATAAGATAAACATTTTAAATATTTCTCATTTCTAGCTGCGGGTTCGTCAGCCATAACCTCGGCTAAACCTCGTACTATTAATTTTTTTGTTTCAAAATAAGGTTTCCAGTTTTAAAGTTTTTACAAGCCCTGATTATATTCAAGATTAAACATTTATCGTATTTTGTTGTACACATATTCTATATACTATCTGGGAGGGAAGTTAAGAAAATATTTCTATTTTTTGTGGTTTGGATTTTCTTTTTGACTATCCTTAAACCAAGTTAAATTTTAACACAAAAACGAAGAAATGGACTTTGTTTGTCTTTTGTCTGGTATTTATTTATCTCGAATGTCATTCTTTATTTGATTCTATTAAACACACAATATGTCAATTCGATATGCAGTGATTAAATTCGCTTGTAAGGATCATTATTTATGATTATATGTCAAATATATTGTAAATGCATCTTCTTTTCTTTAAGTTGGAAAAAATTGAATGTCATTTTTGAAAAGAAATATGATACAAATAAGAAGTTATATACATACATAATATCTTCAATTTATATAACCTTAATCTATATTGAACCCGATTATTTATAGCGTTTCGATTTAGAGATTTAGATTGATCTAAAGTGCTACGGATTACTTACAACATAAAAATTAAAGTAATAATGGGGTGCAACATTTAAGCGGATTTGAGCACTAAATTATATCACCGAGTATATGGGGATGTGAAAAAGCGTTTCTCTTTTATTAAAATGTGTACGAGAATATTTAATAATTTTGGTTTTGAAAAACTTTACCACTACCTGAATACGAGTACTCAAATAAGGGGTGCCTTTTGCAAATGCATGTTATATCTAAATTTCGATTTTCTTCGACGATAAATATGGTATAAATGATTAAAAATCGTGCATAAGCATAACTTTAATACCTGTGGACAGTAATATTTAACCCAAGTTTAATAATTCCCAGATGCTCTCTCTCATTTAAAAGCTATATTTCAATACTAACTATATACTACTATTAAATTTGGTAACTTAAACATCATAAAATACTCTTATGAGAGTCCTAAAGGCTAATCAAAATTGTTCAGTCTGCCATAGTTTTCAAGTTACACAAAATGTATTTAGTGGAAATCCACTGTTCAATGATCAGACAACGTTCAATTTCAATGCACATAACTCTGGGCATGTCACAATATGCACGGAAACTAATTAAAATGATAAGAGAAGTTAACCGTGCTCGATTGAACTGAATTATTTGAATGTCAATCTTGCTCAATGTTACTATTCACATAAACTAAAGTAACTAAATGTCTAAATGGTCGATTTTTTCTATTTCTGTCTATCTGGTAGTTTTTATACCATTTACATATTCCCTCACAATTTCTTTGAATACGATTTTCAATGTCATTAAACTCAGATTATATTTTTATATTACGGTATATTTTGTTTTTGATTTTTGTGCAATTAAGGGTATAATTGAATTCTGTTATTTCAATCATTTATTGTTTAATGAATAAGTTAAGAAATGGTTTAAAAGCTCGCTGTCATAATCAATATTTTGATAATGTCGATGACTATAAAATGAATCCTAACCGTTATTTTGTGACTAATGCTCGATTGATTTTGTTAAATTTGATAATATGTTAGAGTTCATAGATAGTCTACAATCGGATGTTGATATTTTAGTTGTTTCTGAAACTTTTATTCAGAGTCACAATTCGATAGCCTATCCTATCAACAATTTTAATAGTTGCTTTTCTTGCAGAGATGATCGAACTGGAGGTGATCTTGCATTATACATTAAAAAACATATCGAGTATTGCATCTTGAACATGGATAACGGCTTGTATCCATTTAATTGTATACAAATACTGCTACCTCGTCTCAATAATACAAAAATCTGTGGTATCTATCGATCGCCGGGTTCTGATGTTGATTGTTTTTTAAATTGGTTGGATAATCTCCTATCTGGAAACCGCTATACTACAACATATTACTTGGGAATATAAATATTGCCGTTAATAAAACAGATAATAATGTCATACACTACGATCACTACAAATACGTATGCAACTCGTTCTGGAAGTGACAATATTTTAGATCATTCCGTATCTAGCTTTATAAATATAACAAAAATCGTCAATTCTACGATATACTCCACTATTAGCGGTCACAATTTCCTTTTGTCAAATTTTTACTTTACTTCTAAGAGCGTGTTTCTATTGGTTTAAATACCGCATAAAAAGTTAAAAATTGTGGTGATTAAAAATGTTAAACTTTTATCCGCTTCAAGAGCTGATACAATTTTTATATAGAAAACTTTTGGCCGACAAAAACATTTGTTTGTAAATAAAGAATTTCCATGTAAAAATTTTGTGACAAATTGCAATGATATAATATGTAAACTGACCATAATTGACTAATATATATTTAAAAAGTATTTATTTTACATGTTTTCATATTTAATTGTCTATATCACAATTAAACGTAAAATAAGCAACCATGTTATTGTCAAAATTTTACCCAATTGAAACAGATGAAAAGTTAAAAAGTTAAAAAATATTTACCAAGAATAAATTTTTAACTTTTTAACTTTTTATGTGGCATTTAAACCAAATGAAACACGACCTAAGTATATTTAAGAAAACTCTAGAAAAGAAAATAGTCGACATGGCAAAAGTTAATGAATTATTCAATAATTTTCTACTTACAATGCCATTTAATGTGAAAGATCCGAATAATACTATAGAAATTATTGTTGAAAATATAATGAATTAATAGATAGATCTGGCGTGACATTCATAAAAAAAATAAAGTTTAAAAAAAAACGTAATCCTAGTAACGTTGCTCTTAAATCCGAATTAGAACTAGATACACGTTCTAGATGGATAGTATATATACTATCATATATGAGTGTACATAAAAGTTCCGTTAATTGTAAACCCGAATAAAAAAAACACATTAAATCAAATAGTGGTGAACACGTTTGTTTTTTATTGCTTAATACCGTCGAGTACTACAAAAACACTCCATCTAGCTAATTTTTTCAATTGCTTCTTTGTTAACGCTGGTTACTTAATCAGTGAATCTATTACCTTTGACAGAGACATGCACAGGTTTGGAACTATTAAATGGACTTCAGATGGCATGTATCTATCACCAATTTCACCTGCTGAAGTTTATAATGTTATCTGTTCGCTTGGTAGTGGTAAAGGTGGAGGTCCGCAAAAAAATAATAGCTGCTCGCTGAAATATAGAATTGAGTTTTTTCCGATATTTTCTGATACTTTTAATGAAATTTTAATCACTATGGTCTATATCCCAAATGTTTAAAAATCGCTAAAGTAATCCCTATTCTAAAGAATGGAGATTCTTCTTTACTTAATAATTATAGGCCTATTTCTACTCTTTCTATATTTGATAATATTTTTGAAAAATTAATATTTTCGCGTTTAATAACGGTTTTAAATTATAATAATTTTTTTTATTCCTATACCAATATGGTTTTAGAAAAGATTTAGGAACTGAATTGGCATTGCCAGAAATTGGGATCATAATATATACTGCTTTTGATTCACAAAGATATGTTGGGCGCTTTTCTTGGATTTACAGAACGCATTTGATTGTACTGATCATCAGTTACTTCTAAATGAATTATACTGTTACGGCGGAATTCCCTATAACTTATTGAAAAGTTATTTATCAAATCGAAAACAGTATGTGATGATAAATCGAGTAGGAAGTGAACTCTGTTAGATATCAAATGTGGTGTCCGTCAGGGTAGTGTTTTAGGACCTCTTTTGTTTCTCTAACAGTATATTGATTGATATGAAACATGACCTTATATAGTATACTTTTAGAATATTTTAATTCCAGTTTAATAGCTCTCAATATATCTGAAACCAAATATATGGTATTTCATTCCCCATATAAATCGATGACTAGTTTACCTCTATTTGAAGTTAGTAACATTAGTATTCAGAGAGTTAGTTCATTCAAATATTTGGGAGTTACACTTGACGGATATACACTGCGCAAAACCAAAAACGCAACAGTAAACTTTTTAGAAGAATTACCCTATTTTCAAACAGTGGTATCTTGGTGAAATGTCGGTTTAATTTTTTTTATTATTTTTGTTTTTATGACGTTTTTTTTGAGTCAAATAAAAATGTTTTTAACGATAAAAAACCCCAAAGTTTAAGAATGCCAACGAACTTTCCAGATGTTTTTAAACCGACATTTCACCAAGATACAAGCATTTGAAAATAAGGTATTTTTTCTAAAAAACTTACTGTTGTGTTTTTTGTTTTGCGCAGTGTATGTTCTGGGATGATCACATCAATATCACAAGTAAGAAAATTGCTCCACTTGTTGGGTTACTCAGAAAATTATCTTTCTTTCTTCCTACTAGGGTATTGCTTACGATTTATTTTTCGCGACTTAGTTATGGCCTTATCGACTATCGTATACGAAACAGCCACCTTAACCAGGCTGAAGAAATTGCAAGTTATGCAAAACAAAAGTGTAAAAGTATTATACAGATTGCCAATTCTATTTTCCACTAGGTTATTATATAGCAAAGATGATATTATGATATTGCCCATAAATGTCTTATATAAGTTTCAATTAACACTTTATATGTACAAAAGCCAAAATGTATCTTCATTTATGTCTAATATAAACTTTAATTACGCTCATCATGTGTATCAACTCGAAATTGTAACAGAATTGATTCGCATCGTATTAGAACTGAATTTGGAAAGAAAATCGATCACGTTTATGGGCCCATTTATTTATAATCATGTACCTGAATTTATAAATGAATCTGAAACCTACTTACAATTTAAAACAAATATTAAAAATGATTTTAAATCAAATATTCTATTATTTTGGAACTTAATCTCCGTTATCTTTAATTTTTATAATATTTATGTACATATATATCTATGTAACTTTTGTATATCTATGTATAACAACTTGGATATTCTACTGGTCGAATATACATAATTGTAATTATTTAAGGTTTTTATTTTTTATATGAAATTTTGAGTTATTCGTGGTGATAGCCAGATATTGTTAAATCATATGCATGCGTCAAATACAATAACAATCTAGATTATGAAGTAGTTGACAATTGCGTAGTGAAACACAATAATTCGCTAAGGCATTGTGATTATACTTTGTATGTAAGTTCAAAGTCTTTGCAATATTTTTATAGTTTGGTGCTGCAGCCTGAAAAGACGACCGAGTTTTTTAATTTAAAGAATTCAATGTTTCATTAGTTCCAAACCAAACTTCGAGTTTCGCGATAACCTCACATCGATGTATTTTCTATATGTATTTTATTCTCTGCAATCGTATACTATGGCAGAAAGACGATGCTCTGTGTTTGTTGAGAACAGACGAGTATCTATTATGAGCTGTTAAAACCTGGGGAAACGGTTAAACGTTACCAACAACAATTCACGGATTTGAACTGCTCGCTGCATGAAAAAAGGCCAGAATTCCGAAAGAGACAGCATGACGTTATTTTTCTTCATGACAATGCTCCATCACCTACGGCAAAACCGGTTCGCGGCGCGTTGAAATCCTCGGCTGGGAAGTTATATCTCATGCGGCTTACTCACCAGACTTGACTCTTCTGATTACGAAGAAATAGCTCGATAGATGATTCGCAGCAAAAGAGAGAGATTTTTACTGGCGGGGTATTCACAAATTTCCCGAAAGATTGGAAAAATGTATAACAAGCGATGGAGCTCTTTGAATAAAGTATACTTTTTATCATTCTTCCGAATTTAACTAGTTTTTTTTGTAAAAAAAAGTCGCATTTCATACTTGTACATCTGATAACGGCTATTGCGACATAATTATTATATAGGTGGATCAGTTAGATGCTCAGCCAAATAAATGTTTATGCAATAAAATTTGTGGTAAATTTTGCAAATTTCTTAACTAACTAACTAACTTAATTAAGTTAACTCACAAAAATTAGGCTTTGCCGAAAAAGAAACTCTCAAATGACTTTGGAGTAATCTCATAATTAAGTATAATGTTGAATAAAACGTTCCTGTGATCAACGAAGGCTGCTTTACATCTTCCTTCGATGGAGGGTAAAAGGCGTCGGCCTAGAAGGTCAGTATACCAATCCAAATGTCAACCTCACCTGCTAACCAACGAGGCTCTGGTGACCGAGGAACGGCCGGTTAACCAAACACGGAGAGCCTAGTAAATGATATTCTCTACACTGATACTCTACAAAATTCACTGGATATTAAGGTAGTTGCTTCAATAACCAGTCCTTAAAGCAATGAGTTTACAACAATAAGGGATGTTTACCCCGTGGTACCCCAACTGGCCAGTTGGCTAGTTTGCCCTCTATGAACATGGTGAAATAATGAGGAGCTGAAGAAGACCATATAGAAGTTTTGAAAACGCCTCTTACTAATTATAACAGAAATGTTTGAAAAATTGCTTCTTAAGAGGCTCAAATATATAATAGAAGAAAAATGTTTAATTCCACCACAACAATTTGAACTTAGACAAAATCACTCTACTGTCGAACAAGTCCATAGAATAATAAATATCATTGAGGATGCACTTGAGAAAAAGAAGATATGTTCCAATATTTTCATAGATGCAGTTCAAGCGTTCAATAATTTTTGGGAATAAGGGCTTGAATTTAAACCGCATCGGGAAAACATTTTCTACATTTAAAAGCGGAGATGGATTTAGCACAAAATTTATTTATTTCAACTAAAACTATTAACGAACGCGAAATAAAAAGTATCTTCCTCAATAAATTGTAAAAAAGTTGTTCATGGTCGAAAGGATAAACCATACAAACTATAGTTATTTCCAAAAAGTGTATATGGAAGAATTCCAATCCTGTCGTGCAATCACTTTTAAATGAAAACACCATTATCTCTAAAGATTCAAAAATGACGAAAATTAAAGATCTGCTGAGAAGGGAGCGATGAAAGAGAAGCTTACTATTTATTGAGGTTCGATTTCACAAAAATAAACGCAAAATACGAAACCAAAACCTAAGTGTTACAAACATACAACAATTAACCACTTGAACGTATAATACACAAAATATATATTCAGCATTTCAGCGTTATACAGCCCGTTTACTTGTAATTTATACATGCATCCGAAACTTGCATTTAAAATTTAAATGTTATTTTATTTACGATCTGGAAAACATCTTCGGTCTGCGGAGAGCACAAATTTCTAATTTTTATTACAAAAGAAAATTTGCAGTTTTCAATTTGGCAGGATATACTGCAACCTAAAAAAACTACATATTTCAGTATTTGGAAAGAAGCTCAAGGAATAATGGAAGAGCTTCCAAATACATCCAAAATAATTTTGTGGTCGGATAGTTGTATTCGTAGCTCAAAACAAAAATCGAGTAAACACCACAATGAATTTAAAATTCCTTCAGGTCAATCCCAACATTGAAAGTGTCACTCATAAATATGAACCAGGACATAATTAGTTACAGAATCAGTTACAGGAGGTAGATTGCGTACATAGTGCCATAGAAAGGCATCTGCGTAGAATCGCAATTCAAAACCCTGTTACACTTTTGTAACAGTTAAAGACGCTATGAAGCAGTTCATTTGAAAATTATGCAAATGATGATTTTTTACATTTTAATTTGGCTTCAAAAATATTTTCAAACATGTTGCAATGTTTTAAAATTAGAATTATTAAATACAATTCTACTGATTTGGGCTCACTTGAACATAAATGTTCGTTATCTGCCACGGAATCGAACATACGATTATTTAAAAATAGTTTACAAAATATCCTTAAGATAGTGGCAAAAACCGATTAATTTAATTTGGAAGCTAGCGAGGAAAACATGAAGCATATTAAATGGGTCCTTTTTGAAACACGATATTTTAAAACGCGATATTTCAAAACTCGATATAGTAGAAAACGCGATATGGTATACGGAATATGCATTGCGAAGCGACGGGAGCGCAGCGACCCGCCTGATATAACCCGGTTCTATACTCCCGCTCCTATCGATTTTTAAATTCCTATAAACTGAAATTAAATTTCCCCTTCACCCGCCTGATATAACCCGATCCGAAACTCCCGCTCCTATCCATTTTTAAATTTTTAAAATATCGCGGTTTGTACCTTATCGCGTTTTGCCCCATATCGCGTTTTGAAATTTCGTGTTTTAAAATAGCGCGTTTCGTACCATATCGCGTTTTGTACCATATTGCGTTTCGAAATATCGCGTTTCGAGATGCGTGTGAAGATACTGCTAAAGTTTTACTATTAAACAAATTAGCAAAAACTTCACATGTTTATATAGCAGTGTGAAGTTTTTACTAAATCTATGCTAAACATTTATATGTGTTGGTGCATATCACCTGTATAAAACGGAAATTAACGTAACTTTTAATTTATTAACTTTATTTTGGCAATTATCTGTAAAAAAAACCAAAAGAAAATATAATAATATATTTACCATTTCATTAATCAATATTCACTAATAAGAATATTGCGGTTAATAAGAGTTTAAAAAAAAATAACTATAAAATCGGTATCCGAGGCTAGTAAAAACACTATACACTGAACTACATAAGGAAAGAATTATTAATAACCGGAGAAATTATTCATACTCGGGTAAAATGGGTGGGATAATAGAAAAATTAGAATCATAATACCAAGCTCCAATGGCAGGAAACTCCTATTTTTGGAAATGGTAACAAATATAATGAGAGCTTATAGGACCACAGTAGATATCTATAGAGATATAAATACAACCTGAGAAGTATGAATTATTAGTTGGGGTTCACGTTAGAACGTTAGAAGAAAAATAGTGAGGACATCCATATCTACGGATGAGAACAGTTTATAGAATTTTGTATTATATGGTTATAATACAAAATTCTATTATTATTTTGTAATATAACAAAATATATTAAGAATTATTAGATGAACTGAGATATCCCTAGAAATCTAAACAAAAACTCAGGTATATGGACTGTTAGTTGAATACGAAGATGAATTAGAGAAAAAAAATACAGGAGCTCACAATCCAGGAGTAATGAAATACCGATTTCATTACAGTTACTTAGTTTAATTACTATACTATACTTGTTTAGTTACTAAATTTATTACACAAGGCTGCCACCAGATTTTGGGCCATATTACATTAGAAGTTTTGTCGACGATAGGTCAACCTTATCCAAGTGTGTAATAAAATATGTTTTTGTTATGTCAGACGGAATTGGCATCAGAAGATATAGGTTTCAAATTCCAATAAAAATGTTGGTTTTGCCACATTTAATAATTTATTATATGCCAGACCGCCACCAGATATTGGGTCAAATGTTAATTCGTAAGCATAGTGAAGGAAAAATCAACCTTGTTCAGGTTTGTAATACACTATTTTTGTGTCTCGTTACCGGAACTTGCTCCAAACTGCCTAATTTATATTTGATTTAATTTATTTCTAAATTAATGCAATTATCACACACGGTTTGATGATGCCTGGTTTACCGCAGAAGTGGCAAGTTACGATTATTTTCACGTCAGCACTCCGTGGTTACATATTTGTGTTGTACGACTTTTGGTTTGTTGGTTATGAGCGGTTGGTGCTAATCTCAACTCGACAATATTGTTTCCTATTTAATTCATTGAGACTTCAAGGTCCTGGGAGTAGCAAGTCACTTCTTGATTTTATTGTCCACTAGCTAGTCAATTTCTTGAGAAATTCTTTTCGTTCTGAAGAAACCGATGAGTCATAGAGTTGCTGGTTTACTAATTTATCTAAATTATACGTGGCGAAACCCTCTGCATCTAACATGTTGAAGAAAAGTGCCATTGGCCATCTTCTAATTTTTCGCTTGCAAGTATAAGGTGCGCAACAAAATTTCCGGGTTTCACACATAGATGATGTTAGCGACACATATAGTTATTATTTATGTCAGAAGTTGTGTTTTGTTCATAGCGTGGACAGTTGATAACGATAACCAGTGGTAATACCACGCAAAAGTATTTTTCTAAGAACGAAAATGTCGAGTTTTACGCGAAACAAACAGCATTTGCGGGAAGCTTTGCTTTTCTGCTTCAACTTGAACAAAATGCAGCTGAAGCACGTCATTTATTTATGGCGGAAGCGTACGGCAAACATTCACCATCGAAAACTGCCTGTGAAGATTGGTTTAAACGGTTTAAAAGTGGCGATTTCGATATTGAGGACAAGAAGCGCTCCGGAAGACCAAAACTATTTGAAGACACCGAACTAAAAGTGTTAATTGCAAGGTCACCTTGCGGAGACATTAAACACACCTCCCAGACATAAAAACACGAGTTGAGTGAGAGACAGATGGAAAATCGACGAGGCAATTGCGAAATTTTGTTTCCAGGCATGAAGAAAGAGCTTCATGCAACGAACTTTTATAAAAGATGAGAAGTGGGTCTTTTTAAGAATCCCAAACGCAAAAAGTCGTGGCTTTCACCTAACGAACCATCAATAATCAAAAAACGGTCAGAATGGACACCACACGAGACACGAACGAGTGATATTGCAGCACGACAGCACGTACGTTTATTAATTGCCCCTTGACTGAATGGGGAGCTTCTGAATATATTTTCTAACTGTAATGGTCCCCAACTAACACCCCATATACCTGAGGTTGTGTTAAGATCTCTAAAGATTTCTCAGTTAGCCTGAGAATTTATTATATTTGGTCATAATACAAAATTGTGGGGAACATCTGAATTTTTTTTTAACTGAAATAGTCCCCAACTAACACCGCATATACCTGAGGTTGTGTTTAGATCTCTAAGGATATCTCAGTTAGCCTGAGAGTTTTTATTATATTTGGACATAATACAAAATTTTATTAACTGCTCCCTCCCCTAGAAGAGGAGCATCTGAATATATTTTCTAACTTAAATGGTCTCCAACTAACACCCCATATATCTGCGGTTGTGTTTAGATCTCTAAAGATATCTCAGTTAGTTTGAGAATTTTTATTATATTTGGTCATAATACAAAATTATATTAAGTGCCCCCTCTCCTGGATGGGGAGCATCTGAATTTTTATTCTAAATGAAATAGTCCCCAACTAACACCACATATACCTGAGGTTGTGTTTAGATCTCTAAGGGTATCTCAGTTAGCCTGAGAGTTTTTATTATATTTGGACATAATAAAAAATTTTATTAATTCCCCCTCCCCTCGATGGGGAGCATCTGAATATTTTTTTTAACTGGCATGGTCCCCAACTAACACCTTATGTACTTGAAGTTGTGATTAGATCTCTAGGGATACCTCATATTCAAGAATTTTTAATAAATAGTTTTATCTATTACCCAGGTAATATCACTAACACAAACACAATTAATGAAACTAGCAAAAGATTAGCATTTTCTTCACATTCGTTAGCTTACTTCGGTTGAATTTTGAATGAATGAGCTAGTTTACATCGCTAAAAAATTTAGTGGACTGACCAGCGACCCATTTTAGTCCCGTTTACATCACAAAAATTATAGGTAACATTTGGGTTACATAACGAGATTTATGTGCATCATCTATTGAATAATACTAAAAGTATTGCTTATGTTCTCATTGCAATTCATAATTTTCTCATAAATAATTCCTGTAATATTTCCGAAATTAAATTCATTTATTTAATTTTTTTAAATTTGACTCAGTTAATAACTGTAATACTAAATTTTATGCCGCTACTGACATCTATTTCATGGTACGAAAACCCTTTAGGTCGGTATCGTTTATTGCCCGGTTTACATGAGAAAATTGTTTTCTTCTGCAAATTTTTACAGGTAAATAAGAAAGAATCCGCTATATAAAAATAATCAATGTGCCAGAAAGAAATAAACATATATAGTAATGGCGTAATTTTTTTTTATAGGATCATTATTAATTTACTTTCAATGAATTCAAATGCGAAATTTACATTTTTATCTATGGCGGCTGTTTTTATTATGAATCCTCAACATTTATAAATGCGAAATAATTTTTTTTCTTGTTGATTTTAAAAATGTTGCCATAAAAATACTCGGATCGAATATATTTTATGGCAACATTTTCATTTTTATGGTCATTTTTGCTCAAAAATTCTTCTGCAAAATTTTGTTGGGATATATTGCTTTTCTTGTCTCTCATGTGCAAAAAGTCAATGTTATATCTTATTCATTTTGCAGAAGAAAAATGTTGGTCTTATGTAAACCGGGCAATATCGCATTTTTAATCGACCTAATTTGGGTCAGTCCACACAAAAAAGTGACCCATCCTAATTTGGGTAACTATCGTTTACATCATGTGTTTAGATCAGATATAGTGTATAGTCCTGAACCAAATATGTCGATGGAAAGTTACTCAATTTGGTTGAATTATGTTACGTCGTATGTTAAATCGAATGAAAAAAACCGCAATATTTTTCATTGCGTTTATACAAATAGAAAACATTAATTTGACATTTGTTGTGAAATGTATAGCTATAGAAGTGCTTCTAATGTGTGTGAGTTCTAAATTAGTTATTAATTTTGTTGTAAATATGAATCAATAAACAAATAAATTTATTTTTTGTACATAATGAATGGCCTCATAAAACCTACACAAACAAACCTACGGCTACACGAATAACAAATGAAGGAAGGAGAATTTAAGGGTTATTTTCAATTCCCTCGCTCTATGTAACCGTAAAATTAATGATGAGTTGTAATTATGTAATGATAAATAGTAAGCAATTTTGACTGAAACTGTTTTATTTGATTAGAAAATTTTAAATTTTGTTATTTTAACAGTAGACAATTTTATAGCAATTTCTTTCCAAAAAAAAATTGATTTATAAATCAAAAAAATTGACTTGAAATCAAAAATTTTTGATTGAAATACCGTTGCACGTTCTTTCCAACTAAAAAAATTGATTTTTTTTTTGATCGAAATCAATTTTGAAAAATCTGAATATTTCATTAGATTTATTTTTGACGTTTACAAACACATAAATATGTTCACGTCAAAAATATAAACATAAACACTTCAAAAAATATAAACGTAAACATTATAACTTTTTTACTAGTTGGCCGTGAGAATTTGACATACGAATTAATTTTATTGTTTCGTTTTCACTGTGTTCAAATAATTGTGTTGACAAAAAATTGTGTTGATAATTTGTTGACAATAAACTGTCAATATAAAATTTTTGAAAATTGAATGTCGATTTATCACAGATACACTACCAAAAAAAATCAATCGTGTATCGTGTTCTTTGACATAAAAGATATCAATTTATTTTTTATTTTTGGAAAGAACTTGCTATTATTTTTATGTCGCCACGTCACAACCACTTCGTAAGAAAACATTCATATATAGCTAAACGAAAACAAAAACATTCATAAGACGAAACGTCAGATTATGGGGTAGATACTCGATCGGCTTCATAGAATTATATACTATAGAATGGGTGTAAAGATTTTGCTCATATAAAATTTGCTATTTCACGTATAACAAGTCAGAGCAGGATGGTTATATAAAATATGTATATGGCTTACCCATATCTCATTATAAAAACCATAGAATTAAGGTCGAGGCACATAGTTTTCGTTTCGTTACCATAGTTAAGTTGAATATGTCAAAATGTATGGAAAACCGAAAACATGCTCACATTGTTAAGTTAAAGGCGGAACCGAACCGAAACAGTTGATCAAATTTCAATAAAAACTTAAACAATAACCTCAAATTATTAATTTTGGCGTTTATGGTTATCGTTTTTTTGTCAATGTGTAACTCTTCACTCATTATTAAATTAATTGATGTGATATTATAATAATTGATTGAATTGAAACAATATTGTGAGAAACAAAAAAAAATCGGTTTATCAAATAACACAAAAACAAATTCAAAATGAAACGAAAGCTATGTACATGAGAATTTATAAAAACGAAACGAACCGGAACCAAACGAAAATCGGAACCAAACGAAAACTATGTGCCTCGAGCTTAAGGATTAAAAGAACCATGGAAAAGCGGTCAAAACTTAAACTCAACCAAGCTGGTTTATTTGTTTGTGGTCGAAGTGAAAGCAAAATTTCTTGCTCTTAAAAAATGTTAAAATTATTAACTAAAATACATAATTAAAATTTTATAAAATACAGGTTGGTTGAAAAGTATTGAAAGGAAAAATGAAACAATGTGAATTTTTAATGAAATTAGTTTTTTATTCAATATAGTCTCCCTCAACTTCAATACACTTATTCCAATGATCCTCCAATATTTTTATACCATCTCTGTAATGATTTTCCGGAAGCTCTGCAAAATACTGCTCCAGTGCCCTAATTCTCTAAAAACCAAGATAAATTGTAAAGTGTAAAAGTGATAACTTTTACACACGAAAAAAATTATCGTAGAAGTCTAGATTTATATTGGATATCGTGATGTTTTAGTAATTTCGCATTCACTAATTTTTTTTCAAGATAAAATGTAAAGTGGCAAGATAAGTTTATGTCAAAAAGTAACACAAGTAATTTATCGCGGAATAACTTTGCTTGATTGTGTAAAACGCTTTCGTTTGGATATTATTAATAGTAAATTGCAATTTTTGATATTTTAGTTTATAGTTTTATTTTAGAATTAAATAAGATCAAGTTCTAACATTTTAATTAACTTAATTAATTAATTTACTAATTATTAATTAAATTTGTGTACTTATAAAAATGGACTATTATCGTTGGAATTAAAATATTATTTCAGTAAAGTTAAACATTCGAAAATGTTCATCGAACGTCTTCACTATTACCTATACTTTTACTTAGGTTTATATCCAGCCGTTCCACAAATACAACAAAACAAATAAATTTATTATTAATAATTTTATGTTTAAAATAGGGAATAAATAATGTACCTATTTATATAAGAAGAAGAAGACTTAAGGGGTAGAATATCCTAGAACAAGATGGTCTGTGGATTACAGCAAAAGCAAGTTTAGTTGCTCAATTTTCAAATATAAATGTCAAGTGTTTCAAGTGTTTGATTTGACAACATCTAAAATGGACCCGCTCTCCACATAGCAAGCAAAGTTTTCAAGTTTGTGTGCACTTGCAATATTTTAGTTGATCATTACACTTGCACAATTAAAAAACTGACGAGCACAATAAATATGACGGCCTATAGAAAATCAAAATTAGTTAACAAATTTCAGTTTGTTGTTCTTTAATATTTCATTTAGAGGCACTAAGAGCTCCCAACAGTCTATGAGATCTTACAATGCTTTAGTTCTAAACTTTTTATTAACTATGTTTGAGAAAAGTAATAACTATAGGACTAATTTCGAACAATAATGAACAAGTACAAAATTTAATGATATTATGCATTACAACTAGCTTTTAACTAGCACTAAGGTCAAACAAGATGTATATTGCATAAAATCGATTTCTAAAGTGCAGGTAATTGATCAAAGTCTCACCTCCTACTCGTTACCGATCCTTAAGATTAAGCCAAACATTTTACAAAGATTAAAAATTAACTCATGGTAAAAAAACAAATCGTAACACTAAAACGTCCCTCCATAACTAGACCTACATCAAATACTAGAAATGGGTCCGATTAATAAATTTTCGGTATTATTGGGGAGGCACATAAAAAAATTTTGGATGAGGAACTCGTGGAGTTCGGATAACTCGCAGTGACTAACCAAATTTGATGGTTAAATGAGTTTCGTTGCTTAAAACGCGCATAGCTTTTTGTAGTTTACTCGAAATTCTAAAATTCTAATAAGACAATCCCCGGGCTTTCCGAGATCCGACTATTATACTTAGGTATTGTCAACTCGCACGTGCGGAAAGAGCTAAACATGTCTTCAACAACGAAATACACTGAAATTATGATCTACTTAAGACAGATTTGATTGTATTTCGCAAATAATAATTATGTACATAATAATGCGATTTTGTATGTAGTATAAAGAATAACCTTTAAACAGATTAGAATACACAACATTAATCAAAATTCAACGGATCGATCAATTGTAAATAAGACTTATATTGAACACGTCTTTACCATACGAAGTAAAGAAATGTTTGGCTGTTGTAATGTTCTTTTCAAACATGTGGTTTGTTTTATAAGTCTATCTAACCGTATCTTGATTTGAATTTCAAATAACTCCCGACTCCGATCATTTTTCAATATGCTTTTGGAGGCTATGTGTGATTCTAGATGGCCTTGATGTATATGCAACAATTTACGTTTCTAGAGATTATATTTTTTGAGTTATTAAGGATATAAAATAATTAAAATTTCGTTTTGACGTTTAATGTTATCCTGCTCGCTTGCTGTCAATAGGTTTATCTTGGGTAAAAAAACTGTTTAGAGAATGCGATTTAAAAATGCCAAGATAATATATTGTATAAAATTTTCACCTGTAAAATTAGCCATACCACAGTCCACAACCCGTAACAACTTGAACTATAGATTGTGAACAGATGCTATTTAGAATAACTTATATTTATAAGATCAACGTTGAAATTTAAATCAGAACAGTAGTTATGGGCCTTCAAAGTCTAAATATGAACCTACATACATCGTAAGAGTGTGTTAAGTTTTGACATTTATTTATCTTCACCGTTTTAAATTTTATCTTGGAGTGCAATTACGGAATGCGAATATTGTAAAAAGGCAAGATAAATTATCGTTTACACGTTTACAAATTATCTGACTGCTTAGAGTATTAGAGCACAGGGCTGCAATAGCTTCTTTATTTGACGAGAAGCGCTTTCCACGAAGGAAGTGTTTCAGGTTTCTGAAGAGATAGTAATCTCTGGGAGCCATATCTGATGGATTCGGTGGGTGTTCAAGCAATTCGTAATTTAATTCGTTCAATTTAGCGATCGTCAAAAAACTCGTGTGAACACACGAGCATTGTCGTCATGAAAAAATATGTTTTTCTTCTGTAAAGCGGGTTTTTTTCACGAATTTTTTTATTCAATTGGTCCAAAAGGTTGCAATAATATTCGGAATTAACTGTTTTACCTTTCTTAAGATAATCAATCAACAAAATCCCGTTTGTTTCCCATGACCATGTACACCATGAACTTTTTTGCAGATCATTCTGACCTCACCTCTTATGGAGCAGAGCAACCAGCTTCAGTCCACTGTAAATGTTCTTGTTTCAGTTTAGGATCATCGTGGTAAATCCAAGTTTCATTCATAGCTATAAATCTACGCACAAAATCGGTTTTATTCTGCTTAAAACACTTTAAATTACGCTGAGAAATTTGTTTTCGATTCAGTTTTTGTTGGATTGTTAAAGAATGCGGCACCAGCTTTCCAAGCAGCTTTTCCATGCGCAATTTTTCATGTAAAATATGGAGTACCCGTTCGTCCGAGATGCCTATGGTATCAACAATTTCACGCTTAGTCAAACTTGGATCTTCACAAACAATATTATACACTTGCTCAATGATTTCTGTTGTTATTGTACCTTTTGGACGTCCACTACGTGATTCATCTTTAACGCTTGAACGACCACGTATAAACTCTAAAACCCATCGATATACAGTTGGAAATGAAGGAGAAGTTTCTTTAAATACTTTTACCATTTTTGGATGAATTTGTGTTGATGATAAACCATAGAAAACAAAGAATTTTATCACTGCACGATATTCGGTTTTTTCCATTGTAAACGTCAACTTCTAATGACTTGTAAACAAAGAATGAATTGCCAGATCAAAATAAAAAATTTCATATGTTCAAATGAAAGATGAAATATTAAAATGGCGTATAAATTTTGATTCCTCTACTGGTTAATAAGTGTCGCTTTCATTACTTTTCAACCAACCTGTAGTTAGTGGATTGTAGTAGTGCATCATTTAGTGATAAAATTTGAAAACTTAATTAAAATGAAGGGTACCTAGAAAATTTCAGAAAGACATTTCTTTTCTTCGGTACGTTTACCAAGTGTTTATATAAAATAAAATATAAATTATGTTTAAAGGAAAGTGATTTGTATTTTGGCAAAAATATCTTTATTTTAATTTAGAAATCAAAAAAATCATGAAAAAACTAAGTGAAAATTTGGTTGTTGTTGTTGTTGGGTTTTGAACACATGTGTCATTACCAGGGCTGTATTTTTTTATTTTAGTTTAATAAAACGGAGTTTATTTCATGTACTACGTGCTCTGCTTTTCATAATTTATTTTTATTTTGGAATACTATAAGTACAATTTATTACCGAAAATAAAAACAATTATTGCGTATTATTATTGGAAGTGTGGAAATGGAAAGGCTCAATAAAGATCAACATGCAAAATGCGTCGTAATGTGATTCGTGAAATGTTTTGTTCTTGTGATCGATGCCTGGTTGATCTGCTTGTTTCATTACAAACACTTTCACTAACAGCTGCCATTGCATCAGGAATACGAACTGGATGGACATGTTAATACGGTCTACGACCTTCCACTGAATTAGTTTCTTATAGCTTCTTATATTAGATCAATTATTTTGCCAATTGCACGCTCATTAGGACGTCCATGTTGACCAAAACTCTCACGTAGTTTACGAAATGTTGTTTTTAAAAGATTATGTTGTGTTGTTAGCGACTCCATGATGATAAATGGCATATTTTTGCCTTTTTATATGTCACAGAATTTTTTTTTGGAACAGATAACATAAGTACTAAATTCATCGATTGAAAAAAAAACCAACAGATCGCCCACCCTGTATAAGTTTAATAACATATTATTAATAACATAATTACGAAAACCAAAATAGAGAAACAAGTTAAAAATAATAAATAATTTTTACTTTTTATCGCATTTTAACTCCCAGCTTTAAACTTAAGTTCAATTGGATTGTACCACTTGCAGAAAAATATAAACATACACCTGTAATGAACATTATTATCACTGTCTTGCGCCCGATTAAATACAGATTTTGAGAATAATCAATGAATTGCAAGGCTATTTCATCTGTTTGTTAAACAATACACATAAACGGACATCTGTTTAAATTTACAACAACAATAATTTACATACATATAAATGGGGAAAAAGCAAAAATAAATGGTTCTGTCATAGTTGTTATATGTTGCGAATATTGTGCGAATATTGTGCGAATGTTCGTATATTTTGCCAATTCGCTTTTGTTTAAGAGGGATATAATTAAACACGTTAAATAGTTAATAAGCTGTTAAGTTAAATATGCACCTAGATATACAATCAGAAGAAACATTTCTTTGACAACCTTTATCAAACTTAATATTGAAAATGGATTCCCCCTCAGAAACATTTTTTGTCCGAAATTAATCAAGGAATTATCCCTGAAAGGGAACATGCCCAAGTCCATAACACGCACTGTATATATTGTCCACAGCGATATACCTTAAAAAATGGGGTGAATATATTGTGGCTAAAACCCGACTTTTTTTGCCACGAATGTTCTCGAATACACCACACTTGATTTCTAAAGAGGGAAATGAAACTTACCGGAATATTGGTAAAAATTGTCTTGTATAATTAAAAATCACTATCCCTCTTTAAATTTCAGAAAACCAACAAGGTCAATCCGCCTGTGCTAGAGATGCCAAGTTTTGGCGAAATAAGTTTTTTTTACAAACCTCGTCATTTCTGGTAAAATATAAAAAATGATCTAAACATTTCTGTTTGAAATTGATTTATATTTTTTCCGTTTTTAATCATTATTGCTTAAAATGGTATATAAATGGAGGTCCTCTTCTTTGTTTACAAAAACAAAATGTATTTTAATTGTTTCGATTTAAAGAGTTAGCGAGAAACTAAAACCATACAATTATCCACACTGCATCAGTTTTTGCTGCACTCATACAGTCAATGTGGGACAACAATGGACAACACTAGGTCCATGTTAATAACGGATGTTAGTCTATGGTAATCTCGTTTACATTTTATTACCAACCGATTTAAATACATGGAAATATTAATAATCATAAATTATAATTTTGATCAAGAGCACCACATATACTCCCCTATTTAATGTTACTTTTGGGGAAGTGTGACGTTTCGTTTAGGTTTATTGGCTGTTACTAATGATTGTGGTTGATTAGAGTTATTCGTTTATATGCGTAGACTATTATTTGTAAAAGGTTCATCTATCCAGAAAAATGCTGTTTTAGGACGATCAACTGATATGTTAACGATGCGATTATTCATCTGAATCGTGTAATATGTATGCTGTCTTTTTAATAACTGGAAAGGTTCCTCGTATGGTGGCGATAAGGCAGCTCTGATTAAGTCGATGCCTACGAAGACATGAGTGCATGAAGTTAACTCCTTATTGATATAAGAAGTTGATCTAGCATGAAATGATGTGTTGTTAGGACTTAAATTTGTTCAAATTGACTCACACAAATTTTTAACTACCTCATATTGACTTTCAGACGATTTGTTTATGACGTATAGAATTCTCCGGGTATGCGTAACGTTGTTCCACAGACCAACTCAGCTGTCGTTGTTAGTAAGTCTCTTTTAAACGATACTCGAAGGCCTAATAATATTATGGGTAAGTTGACAACCCACTTGTCTAGCGCTGCAGCGATTATTGAAGATTTAATAGTCTTATGCCATCTTGTTCCAATGGTTTTATAAATTTCTCTCATTAGGAAACTCCCAAATTGTGGCCCTGTTCGGTTGTTATATATTCTAGACAACCAAATCGGGCCTATCCATCCACTCAAAAACCGTCTTGCGACTGATTGAGTTGACACGTCACACATGGAACGACTTCTTGCCAGCGAGTAAAACGGTCGAGAATTGTCAAACAATATCTACTGTAGCCATGTTGTAAGAGCAACGGACCGATGATATCAATGTTTATTTGGCTGAATCGTCGATCTGGCGATTTGTATTGACTAACTTTTGTTTTATTATGACGGTTTATTTCAGAGCGTTGACACTGAATATAGCCTCGCACAAATTGTGTATGGCGAAAGATTTATATGGCTAAATATACGAAATATCCAGTTCGATTTGCTGAATCCTCGATAAAAGATCAGCTGTTATATTTTCTTTGCCACTCATATGCCGAATATCAGTTGTGAATTGGCTAATGAAGTCCAAGTAACGAATTTGACCAGAAGAAGCTTTTTCCAAATTTTGCTGATGAGCGAAGACAAGTACATAGTTTGTGATCCATGTAGATTCGACATACTCTCCCTTCTAACATACTATATAACGGAAATGTTTGACACCTAAGTACATTGCCAAAAGCTCCCGTTCTTATGAGCTGTAGTTTTGTTGAGAATCTGTTAATTTTTTTGAAAATGACCCAATGGCTCAAAATTTCTATCTACGATTTGATGCAATGCAGCTCTGCAAAGCCAACATTTGATGCATCTACGTGTAGAGAGATGTTGGTATTTATTTTCGGAAATAGCTGAAGAAGTAGCTGTAGCCTGTAGCGAGTTCGTTATTACATTTGTTGAAAGCTTCATTGGCTTCATTGGTCCAGTTTAGTAATGTCATATCATTTTTAATGTTACCATTAATCATCGAATGCATAGTACCATTTGTGATTTTTTTGGCATTTGGTGTGAATTTCGAATAACAGGTTATAACAGGTTTGCAGTAGTTTTTGATTATATCAACTTTATTAGGGAGGGGTGATAATCCATTTTTTGAAATAAGATGTTCTAAGAATTGTAGTTCATCTACGGCTAATTCACATTTAGCCACGTTGATAGACAGTCAGTATTTCCTTAGTCGTTCAAACACTAATCGTAAATGCTGCTCGTGTTCTGTCAAATTTTTCGATGCAATCAGAATATCATCGAAATACGGGAATACAAACTCCAATCCTCTTAAATCTTCGTATATCAGTCGTTGAAACGTTTGGGGTACATTTTTTAAGCCTAACGTCATGTAGCAAGCTCATATAATCCAAATGGAGTGATCATGGCAGTTTTCGGTATATCCTTTGGATGTATAAAGTACCTGATGGTTTTCTCAATATCTATTTTACTAAAGATCGTTTTCCCTAAAATAATATATTCGTGCATCATGTATATACGGTAGGTAGTGGATACCAATCTGGAATTGTTTGAGCATTTAAAGCACGGTAATCCCCACATGGCTTCCATGTTCCATCTGATTTTCTAACCATGTGTAGTGGGGCTGGCCCAATTGCTGGTAGAAGGGTGACAAATACCCATTTTCATCAAATAATCCTTGGCTATGGCCAAATTTTGAGGGTCTAATTTTTAAGGGTGTGCGACATCCGAATTCTCTATGGCTCGTGAAGTAGCGATTTTGATAATGTCTACGAATTCAGTTAATAAATCGGCGAAAGGCGATTTTAAATTAAATGTCTTGATTTGCTTTGTTTGAAAATGGTATGGGCCGCAAATCGATAATCTTGTAATATTATCTACCAGACGACCCCCTTTTAAATCGTTGAGTAGATCAAAGTTTCGAATAAAATCGGCTCCAATAATTGGCGTATTCACATCCGCAATACAAAATTCTCATTCGAAGTGGTTCCGTAAACTGAGATTGGTTTAATTCCCTTGCTACCTTAATGTTTTAAATATTTTATTTCGTTTCACCACTAATTTTGTCGAAATTTTTTTGATTTTTCAAGCGCATGTTCTTTTATAATACGAAACTGATATTTTATTCCACAATTTCTTTGCTGTTTTAAATTAATTAACACTACAAACTGTTGTAGATTCCTTCCAAAGATTGGACCACGACGGCACGTTGGCGGTAAGCAATATGGGGGTCCTTTTCTTTGTTTACAAAAAAACTTTATTTTAATTGTTTCGATTTAAGGAGTTAGCGACAGACTAAAACTACACAATTATAAACACTGCATCAGTTTTTGCTGCACTCATACAGTCAATGTCTCGTGTTATACATGTTAATACGGATGTTAGTCTATGGTAATCTCGTTTACAATTTATTATCAACCGATTTGAATACATACAAATATTAATAATCATAAATTATAATTTTGACCAAGAGCACCATATATACATATATCCTTTGGAAGCTGCTGCTTCTGGTGCGCCGATTTCTGCTAAACATCACTGGGACCACCCAAATTATGGAAGCTCCATAATTTTGTGCAAGCTCGCACTTTATAAAGGACTCATAAGACCTGTGCTGACTTTCGGAAGCGAGAGCTGGGCCATGACCTCTAACGATTGTAGATTGTTATCTACCTTCGACAGGAAGGTTATTCGTTCAATCTTTGGTTCAATTAAAGTCGCGAACAACGAATATCAGATTCGCATCAACCACGAGATAAAGCAACTTCTTGGAGGTTGCGATATTATCGGATTCATCAAATCCAGTCGAGTTAGATGGGTCGACCACGTTACAAGGTCCCCACAACAACGGATGACCAATAAAGTGTTCCATCAACAACCAGCCGGTGTGCGTCATACAGGAAGGCCTCGACTACGCTGGCGTGATGACGTCGAAGAAGAACTACTTACACTAGGATGTCGAAACTAGAGGACGAGAGCGATGGACCAACAAGGATAGTGCGGGCGGCAAAATCCCTTCATGGTGAAACTCATCTCTTCATCATCAATTTCTAAATTGTTTGAATTACATAGTATTATGCAACAAAAGCATGTAATCTTTCATATAATGCTGCGTGCCACTTGATGAAGCCTAGCAGAAAAAAAGGAGAGACCAACCGCTGGTTTGCTTAGAGCAAGCAAATTTAAAATTGGGGAAAAAACGGAAAATAGAGAAAATAAAAAAATAAAAAAAATAAAAACAAAGTTAAGCAAAAATAAAATTAAAAGAGACGCAAAAAAAACAAATGTTAGAAGTTATAAATACTCGATAGAGTATTTAAGTCAAATAGATGAGGGGTAGGCAGAAACAGATATGGTGCATCAAGGAGTTGGGAACCTATCGAAGAGCGTGTAGGATAGCTTTTAATAAAGCTAAGAAAACAATGGAGGTTGGGGATTGGGACTCCTATAAGGAGGACCTAAGAAAATACAAAAAAGGGTTGAGGAAGGCACAAAGGGGGTCTTGGAGATTGTTCTGTTGTAGGATGAAGGAGGTTTCTGTGACTTCTCGCCTTAGGAAAATTCTAGCTACTAACCCAACTAGTCCTAGTTGTTTAGTTAGACCGGCCGGATCTAATGGACAGCTTCAAGTGCGGAGTCATTGGAGTTCTTCATCGAGACCCATTTCCGGAGAAGCTTTGATGACTCGATGGAGCCTGGAGCTCATCCAGAAACACCTTCAATAGAGATGGAGGGCATCGTGGGTATGGAGGGAATCCGGTGGGTGCTGAACGGATTTAAGCTTTATAAATCGGTGGGTCTGGTTCGGATTATACCAGCAGAGATTCAAAGGAATTCGGTAGTCATCCTCCCCTGGCTGTAGGGTATCTTCAGGGGATGTCTGAAACTGGTCTATATTCCTAAAAAATGGACGGAGGTCAGAGTGGTGTTTATCCCGAAATTGGGAAAAAGCCCACATGCCTATCCAAAGGATCTGAGACCTTTAACTCTATCATCCTTTCTGTTGAAAAACTTGGAAAGGTTGGTAGATGTATAGGTAGGTATTCGATCAAAAATTGAGCCCAGGAATTGAGCATTGTCACAGCATGCGTACTGTAAGGGAAAGTCGGTGGGCACAGCTCTGCACGATCTGGTATGCATGATTGAGAAGTCAATTTACTCGCAAGAGTTCTGTATGGTGGCATTTCTCGACATTGAGGGTGCCTTTAATAATGTAAAAACGGAGGCGATCATGGAAGAATTGTTATTTTTGAACGTGGACTATGCCCATAAGTTGGTTGATAAATCAGATACTGGTAAGCAGGATTATTACCTCGGAACTGGGGGAGGCCACCATAAGAAGGCAGCTGGTTAGAGGAACCCCGCAAAGGGGTGTAATGTCCCTCTTTCTTTGGAGTGTTGTGATGAATGGATTAATATCAGGCAAATATCTGAACACGATTAGGGATGTTATACAGAATACACTCCTGATCATTACAAAATGGGCCAGCAAATGTGGATTAGGGGTCAACCCTTCCAAGACAGAGCTGGTACTATTTACTAAGAAATATAAAATTCCGGTAGTTATCGCTCCTACCGTGAACAGAATTAGACTGGATTTTGCTGACAGAGCGAGATCTGGGCATAATCTTGGACAATAAGCTCAGCTGGAAGCCTAACATTGAAGAAAGGGTGAATAAGGCTAATGTAGCCATTTACTCGTGTAGGAACGCCATAGGTAAGAGATGGGGTCTGAAACCTGAGCTGGTACACTGGCTCCATACCGTAGTGGTAAGACCTGTGCTTACGTCTGGCGTGGGCGTGTGGTGGCCAGCTCTGGAGAAAGTAACATATATGAAGATGATGGAGAAGGTGCAAAGAACGGCCTGCATGCTTATAAGCGGAGCACTTAGGTCAACACCTACACGCGCTTTAGAGGTTATGTTCCACCTAATTCCAATCGAATTTTTTGGTAAGCAGATGGCAGCCATTGTGGCTACGTGACTCTCGGCCTGGAAGTGCCTTCCAATGGGACACTCGACGATAGTTAGATCACTAAGGGGAGAACTGGTGAATCTAGATTATGTTTAACCAACGTTGTGCTTCGATAAAGGTTTCCGGACCATCCGTCCTTCGGGAGAATCCTGGAGGAACGGATCAATACTGGAAAATGATGCATGTAACGTCCGTTTTGTTTAAAATTTTGCCCCAAATCGTTGCTCAAAATATCTATTAATGTGGTAACAGAGTATTAGTAATAAATTGATGAAATTCAAATTGTGGAACGTATTCGTTTGTTACTGAATTACTCAAACAACAACCTATTCATTATGTTGCAGTCGGTCATCCATTTAAGATCGGTCGTTTAACGGGTACGATCATAAATAGAAAAAGATAAATAGTTATACTGTGCCTACAATAAAAATTACTCTGTGTTGTGGTGATTATTTATTTTTTTTACAAGCGGCTTTATAATTTTTTTTTTCTCGCCACTTGTTAGTACAACTGCGCGCATTGCAACCAAGCCGGTAAAGTTGGCTACATAAAGGTAGACCGAAATATAAATACAAAACTAAAATCGAATATCATCCGGGTAAGCTCTTACATAATCTTTTTATTCAATCCATAATATTAATTTCCTAATTTAACCAATTAAGGTGGGCGATCACATAATTGTAAGCCCTAGCTGAAAAAATTACCGTACTGTCGTGTTCGCATTAGACGATCACTAATAATTTTAAGCCAGCGGCAAAACAAAGTACAGTTAACTCGGCAGTTTTTTTTATCAAACGGAAATATCACGAGTCCATGTGGTTAACCACGTCCAACACGGGATTAGTAATTGGCCGGATTCGGAAGAACAACTAGGTCAATATTCCTCTCAAATAACACGTAAATTCGAATGCGGGTTGGATCAAAGAATAATCGGTGTTAGTGCATGAATGTTTTGGGCGTTTTGCGCGCTTGGGTCGACCGCCCGCCCGGTGTTTATATAATTCATATAAAAATTTAGTACATAGTTTTTTTTTTCTAAATATTGGAATTCTTAAAGTTAAAACAAAAAAAAAAAAAGGAAAATTTAAATGGAAGAAAAAGGAAATTAAAGTTAAAAAGAAAAATTTTTGTTCAAGAAAAGTAAGATCAAAAAAAAAAAAAAAAAAGCAAAAAAATTGCGAGTTTATGGCGTAAATAACAGTGAACGTAATTAAGGTGGTGAACTGGCAATCTAAATGCACATATGTGACATGTCACCATTTTGGAAACACAATCTGGAATTTGAAATTAACGTCCGCCATCTTGCATCCGCCATTTTGAATTTAGATTCTGATATTGGATTCTTATTCAGCGATCCCCAAAATACTTTTAATGAGTAATTTGGTCAAAATTATTGAGGAATTATAATTTTTTCGAACACTTTGGTCTAAAAAATGGCTTTTTATTTCGAGATACCCCACTTTAAATAGTTTTTTTGAGGTTAGAATTTGTTTTCTTTTTAAAACACCTAACGGTATCAAAAACTAGACTTCTTGACGAATTTTTTCGTGTGCTCAAAATTTTTTTTCCTCCAAAATTGAAGTGGGCAGAGGGGGTGGCCGGTTTGAAAAAGAATTCCCCATATATATATATATATATATATATATATATATATATATATATATATATATATATATATATATATATATATATATATATATATATATATATATATATATATATATATATATATATATATATATATATATATATATATATATATATATATATGGGTGGGGGCTGGAATCAATAGGGTAGGCGTCTGACTGTTTATGGTGTCATGCACCATATTCCATCGTTGGAACTATCTGAAACCAGCAAGTGTTTAATTTACCTCCTCGTGGTACCACCCGGGCGACTATAACGATTACTCGTGGTAGTCGGCAAAACTTTTAAATGCGAAGACCTCAAAAAATATGGCGGAAGGTTCTAACAAAAAATTACCGCAGGTGGGTACCGAATCACTTCGGGAATCCCACTCCTCTGCGCTAGAGGATCGTCCCACGGATTCTGGGGGGGACAATCAACCGCAAACACATGGAAGGACGCTGTTGGTGAGTGACCAGGCCAAAGAATCCGGAACAACTACTGGAAAAATAGATGAAAGTTACAAAATCTACTTTAATCCCACAAAACGTTTAAATAGATCTCCACCACACCACTCCTCGGTTCCGGAGCTTTCAATGTGGAGTGGCACAAAACGTCGTTGCGACGCAGAAGACTTAGAATATGATGACAATCAAGCCGAGTTAGCAGATTTAATCGTAGTGATCGAGCAGATCGAGAAGGAAACCGGCGGACTGAGCTCATTGGTAAAGGCTAACCCGACAACGAAGAATCAAATAAAGGATGCGGTGTCAAGGGTAAGGATGGCTGCATATAAATTATCAAATTTTAAACAGACGCTACAGACATGGGGTAATAGGCCCATCGTAACTGAGAAGAAGCGTAGAACTGACAATGATGGTCAACGCGTGGCACAGCACAACATAGCCACCCAAACTGACCTAGACCCGACACAAAAACAAACTGCGGCAAAAGAGAAGTCCACACAAACAGTGGACACAAAGGAAATTGAAAAAAAAAACTGAGGAGCTTTGCAGCATGATTCACTCGGCGATGACAACGCAAGAGATAAGGACGATTGTCTCAAAGGAATGGCGACAAAAAGTGTTTCGGGTAACAAAAATCAGCCGCAACAGCTTTATGGATTGTGAAACGTTAACGAGGGCAATTTTTATTGACGGAAATAAACCAATCACTCAAGAATTGCATAATTTGGGAAAACAAGTACCAGGCTTTCAGCAGCTGTTAGACAACCAGTACTTTAAGTATGGTGACGTTGCTGTTATACGAAGCTCAGACAGGATTGAATTAAAGGGCCAGACCCGGCCGGCTAGTGACGGACGTACTTTACTAGTTGGCTACGTTAATCAAGAGGTAGACGATAATGAGCTAGAAGCACAATTTATCGAGTTAGCAAGAGGAATGAAGACTGCCTCCCAGGAATGCACAGAGTTGAGCATCACCTCGACAGTCAGAAACATGTTTAACTTGCGTAAGATCCTGGAGTGCTGTTATAGTGATAGCGGAGTATGTATCAAAATTTGCGTGGGTGCTGAGAGAGGAACAAGGAATAAACTGAAAGCCGAGACAAAAGTCAAAGACCGTAAGCAGGTCACGCAGCCTGCCGCGGAGCAAGGTTTCACAGAAGTCAGGCGACGTAAGAGAAACCCCCGAAACCGGAAAGAAACTGTTATAGTTAAGGCAGAAGGACGCACGTACGCTGATCTACTTAAAGCTGTGAAAGGTGGTGTTGATATCAAGGAGTTAGGGGTGGAGATAACCGCCATAAAAAAGACAAAGACAGATGATCTTATGATCCAACTGAAGGGTGGCAAGAATAAAGCCGAATGCTTAACGGATTCGATTGCCGGACAGGTAGCCGGCGTCACTGCGATACACCGAAAAGAACTGGCAGTAATACACATTCGCGACCTGGAGGCAGGGACTGTTTCTGATGATGTAAAGAAGGGTGTTCAAGCAGCATTAAGCGAGGTTCGATGTGAAGAGATACTTGTGACTTCAATGAGGCCTACCCACTCGGATACGATGAACGCTACAGTAAAATTGCCAATACAGTAGGCGAAGCAGCTGGTGGAGCGTAGGCGCATCAAAATATATATTCGTTGCTACAAATGCTGGGAAAGAGGGCATACAGCGATGAGTTGCAATGGGCCTGACCGCAGAAACCTTTGTTTTAACTGCGGTAAATACGGGCACAAGAGAAGTGAGTGCAGCCAAACGCAAGGCAGGCCATTTAGGAAGAGACAAGATAGTGAGAGAGAGAGAGCTCGCCTGTAGATACAACTAATCGAACATCGCAGTAGGCCAGCCCAGGACCTCCTTATAGCTACTGCCAAAAAAAGCAGGTAGACATGGGCCTGGTGAGCGAGCCAAACCGACGAACACTTCAGAGAGGAAATTGGAAGGTTGACTTAGACGAAGATGCCGCGTTAATGGTGCTTCCAAAGGACGTTCCAGTTGCTAGAATCGGTAAAGGAAAGGGAGTTGTCTGGGTAGAACTAGAAGACATTGTAATTATGAGCTGCTATTTCTCTCCTAACAAACCTATGGAAGAATTCATCATAAGGCTGGACGAACTCAGCGTAGTAGTTCGGAACCAAACCAAAGATGTGATTGTAGCGGGCGATTTTAACGCAAAATCTCCAGAGTGGGGCGGAGATGTATTAGACAATAGAGGTCAACAACTGGCAGACTGGGCTGCATCCTGAAACCTTAGCAGTGTAAACACGAGGCAATCACCTACCTACGAAAGAGGAAACTATGGCTCGTTCCTGGATGTAACCTTCGTCTCACAAAACACCATAAATCGAATCCAAAACTGGAAAGTTTTGGATGAAGAAAGTCTTAGTGACCACCGATATATTATGTTCGAAATAAACACAGCGACACCAGCCAGACTTCAGGGGATCAGTGTTCCGGTCAACCGAGGCTGGCAGGTTGGGGAAATGAGTCAAGCACGCCTTCGTAGCGCGATGCAACAGCACATTGGCGCCCCTAGCATAATAACACCGACACAATTAGTAACAACTGTCAGAAGAGTATGCGAAGAGGTGCTAGAATGTAGAAGTGGAAATAGACGAAAACCTGTCTACTGGTGGATCCCAGAAATCGCTGAACTTTGCAGACGCTGCAATCACGCCAGGCGAAGGCTTACAAGAGAGAACGGGCGTACTAGCGGTCAAGCAGACAGAACCTTTCACCATAATTTGAAGAGTGCTCGCACCTGCATGAGAAAGGCGATCGCGCAATCGAAAAAGAACTGCTGGAAACTCCTCTGTAATACAATCGAAGAGGACCCTTGGGGAGATGCATATAAGATCGTGATGAAAAAATTTGGACAAAAAACGCCTACATTACCCGCAGATATCACTAACACTGTCGTGGCTTCGCTCTTTCCGACGCACGACCAAGTGCAACAAGAAAACATAAGACCGGTAGAGATTCCACCTTTCACAACTGAGGAACTCGAGATGGCATGGCGGAAATTGAAAACAAAAAAAAGTCCCGGGCCAGATGGAATTCCATCAGAAGCCGTTAGGATCGCTGCGGAAACCCACCCAAAAAAGGTGCTAGACGTGATGAATTCCGTTCTAGAGAATGAGCAATTCCCTCGCATCTGGAAAAGGGCGCGTTTGGTGTTGTTAAAAAAAGATGGAAAACCGGATGGCGTACCGATCTCTTACAGACCACTTTGCCTGCTGGACACTTTCGGAAAGCTTTTCGAACATTTGCTATTACGCAGACTGATCGACGAAATTGATAGGGCAGGGGGACTCGCTGATAATCAGTTTGGATTTCGAGCAGGGCACTCCACAATAGATGCTATAGTGGAGGTTATGAAGCTAATAGATTCAGCCGCTGATGGTACACAATATACGCGGCGTATCCCAGTAGTAATCACTCTGGATATAAGAAACGCCTTTAATAGCGCATCATGGGAGTTAATTCTACAAAAACTTAATAATTTTCAAGTTAGCCCATATCTGAGGAAGGTACTTCAAAGCTATTTGAGTGAGCGACGAATCATTGTGGAAGCTGGAGGTATTGCTACTCAGGTGGATGTCACGAGCGGGGTTCCCCAAGGATCCATATTGGGACCGATGCTTTGGAATATCTTGTATGATGGCATTCTCCGAATTCCTTTGCCCGAAGAAGCCAAACTAGTTGGCTACGCAGATGACTTGGCACTCATTGTCTCCGCCAGATATGAACTACAACTAGTGGAACGAGTGGATGCAGCAATAGAAGTGATTTCTAGGTGGCTTCACAATCACCGAATGCAGTTGGCTCCAGAGAAAACTGAAGCAGTGGTAATGGCAGGTCGCAGAGTTCTTAACTAGATGGAATTCAACGTGGATGGAATCAAAGTAAAGCCGACAACACACATTAAATATCTGGGTATATGGCTAGACTACCGTTGCTGATTTCAAGAACACGTAAGGCAAATCGTAGCAAAGGCGACTCGGACGACAAAAGGGCTCATCGGAGTGATGACGAATGTTGGTGGACCAAGCGCTAGTAAAAGAAAATTGCTCTCATCAGTGGTTTTATTCTCAATACTTTACGGGGCACCCATCTGGATACGAGCTTTAGACACTGCTAAGGCACGTGAACAGTTGGAGCGTGCGCAACGGACCCTAGCACTGCGGGTATGCAGTGCATACAGAACAGTTGGAAAGGAAGCAGTTTTCGTGATAGCTAACATGCCGCCGATCACAGTATTGGCGAAATATAGAGTAGCGGTTCTCCAGGGAAGCCCAAGCGTTGAGGCCAAATCAGAACTAATACAAGAATGGCAGATTCGATGGGAGAGCGCTGATACTGGATCGTGGACCAGGGAGCTCATCCCGAGGCTAAAGGAATGGGTGGAGCGTAAACATGGCGAGGTGAATTTCCAGCTCACCCAGTTCTTGTCAGGTCATGGTTGTTTCAACAGCTACCTATTTAGAATGCATATCAAGGATACGCCTGATTGCTTATACTGTACCGAAGAGGATACACCAGAGCACACGATACTCTACTGTGCAAGGTGGGATCAAGTGTGAAAGCAGTGTACAGATGTTGTAGGAGCCATAACACCAGGTACAATCATTTCGAGGATGCTGGCGGACGAGAATGGTTGGTACGCTATAAGTAGGATGATTAGAGTAATACTAACCATAAAAATGAGGGAACAAGCGACCATGTCGCTCTGAAAAAAACTAGAGGACAATAGACATCCCGCGGTCGAAGAAATGCAATAAATTCGTGGTACCGGTCGCTGCGAGGAGGTGAGGTAGGGGGTTTTTAGTCGGTAAAAGTCCGGCACAACGTCCATGAGGATTTTCCCCCTACTAGAGAAAAAAAAATAAAAAAAAATATATATATATATATATATATATATATATATATATATATATATATATATATATATATATATAAATATATATATATAATAATAATAATTCCCAACGACCTATTACCCCTCCCAACCGCACGCGGGGAGTCTCCATCTGTATTATTATTATTTTTTTGAGTATAATTCCAGTGATTATAAACATGGATATCGAACTGCTTAACCTGTGAAATTAAAGAAAATTAGCAAGCGGGAAAATCTGTATTAGTATTAAAATCAAATCTGATTATTAAGAGGCAAACTAGGTGAACAGGTAAGCAACACGATACCCGTCGCGGACGGAAGGAGAACAGAGGTTGAGTCTGCTTAGTACAAGCAGATTAAAATTGAAAAATATAGCAGTCAACTGATAAAATTTCATAAAATTTGATAAATAAAACAAAATAAAATGTAACAAAACAAAATGTTATAAAAGTTATAAAATATTAAAGGCCAAACCAGTCAAGTTAAATAAAAAAGTTGTTTTAAAGTGCGTTTCGTTATATTAAAATCAATGAAGTGGGAGTATTGGTTAGCCTCATGAAGCATCCTAGATACAGGTTCATTTTTACCATAGTCAGTCTGTTTATACTCAACAACGTAAATGACATGATATTTTCAAATTTAGTAATTTTGCTTATTCTAAGCATTTTTATATTTCTCTTTCTAAGAATTTTTATATTTCTTTTTCTACAATTAAATATAATGTGTGTAACACGATAACTCACATGTAATATACTGATTAATAAGCAATTATTGTATTTGCATGCATTACATACATATAATAATTTATAAGATAGATATAAAATTATAATTGTTAATTATGCTTAAGTAAACAAAATTAATGTATAAATATCAAAGAAAACTTAATAAACAGTTCAGTTGTAAAACAAAAACCATTTAATCTATTTGTGAGCCCTCATCAGTGGTAAGCCACAAATATTAAATACTACAACGACAAAAACATTGGTCCTTCGAGCAAAAAAGAACAGCGCTTAGAAAGATACAGCGCTTACATAACATACATCATAAAAACGTATTTAAAATTAATCTAAAAAAAAAAAAAAACATGGATACCGTAAAAGCTTTGTGTGAACAAACACAAACCGGTAAATTAATTAACCAATTAAAAACAAACATCAAAAAAGATGGAGCTGCCAGAAAAACCAAACATTATTGTGACCAAAGACTCACAAATTTGCAGCTACTCTTCGATAAATTTTCAACCACCGATGCTTCATTAGTAGTCACTCTTCCAGAGGATCATCCGTATGTTAAACAACATTTCTTCGATCAAGTCAAACAAGCGTTCGAAGAAACAAAAAAAATACTACTAGAAGCCAGAAAAAATACAGCAGGAGATGATCGGGATACGGATTGGGACAAACACGTCGCAGATGCGTCATCATATATACTAGCAGATGAGCAACAACAAGGTGAATCTGACCATAAGGTGGTACAAGTAGACGATCAACAACAGCAGAGGCGTTATAAAATACAACACGCCAAAGCTAAAATATTTCAAACGAATATTAACACCATACATCAAATCAAGGATGCGGTGCAGCACTCAAGAACGTATTACGAGTTGAAGATCAAACTACTAACCGATTTATGGATATCTCTTACCAACAATCATGAAGAGATTATTGGAAATGCGATTGATGGAGAGCTTGACAACGAATACTTTAGCCAAGAAACATACGAGAACCTACAGCAAGATTATGAATTTACAATCATCTATCTTCAAGATCAAATAGAAAACGTTGCCAACAAAGATTCTTCGAAACATAGTCAAAAAAGATCCAGCATCAAGCTTCCCAGGATTGAAATACCACACTTCTATGGGGATTACAAACAATGGACAAGCTTCCAAAATCTTTTCAACAAGACTATCCATTGCAATGATGATTTATCCAGTGAAGAAAAGATGCATTATCTATTATCAGTAATAGGAGGAGATCCAGCCAAGCTCATTAACCACCTCAATATATCGCAAGAAAACTATTCTACAGCTTGGAATATTTTATGCTCCAGATACGAGGATAAAAGGCTTCTGATCAATACTTACATCAACACAATTTTAGAACTACCAAATTTAAGTTCAGAATCCGCTCATGGTCTAAAACTATTACATGATAATGCACTGGAATGTTTGCATGCCATCAAGAACCAAGGAATCAATACAGATTCTTGGGATGCTATCTTGTTGAACATCCTAATAAGAAAATTGGACAGGGAAACTCATCGATTATACGAGACGTCTTTGAAGAACCCGAAGGAAATTCAAACCATGAAAGATTTTCTAGCCTTTCTACAAGTAAGGTTTCAATCTTTGGGAGCACTATCCCGAGATAAATCGTATAAAAAAAAGGAAGTAAACCAACAAACAAATTCATCTATTAAGACTGTAAATGTTGCAGTAGCCAGAAAACCCGATAAATGTATACTTTGCTGGGGAGAGCACAATCTACCAGAATGTAAAAAGTTCCAAAATTTACCACAAATCGAAAGAAGTAAGGCAGTATATTATAAACCAGTGTGCCGACGATGCTTGCTTCCAGAACACAAACTCCCTTGCAATAAAAGTTGTGAGTTATGCAAAGGTGCACATCACAGCCTGCTGCATAGTAACAATAGTATGCGATCTGCATCAGAAAATATAAAACCAGCTAATACAAACGTACAAGTAACACATGCATGGAATCGCAAATGCATCTTACTGGGAACCGCCTTAGTGAATGCGTTTTCTGGTGCTCGCAATGAACTGATTCGTGTGCTAATAGATCCTGGGTCTCAAGCAACCTTCATTACAGAAGAAGCCTGCCAAAGATTAAAATTACCAAAAACCGCAGCGTATGCAGAAGTCACAGGCATGGCAAAAACCGAAGCAGGAGTGGCGAACTCAAAAGTCGAATTTACCTTGATCCAAATTTAGCTTAGCCATAAAAGCATTAGTATTCAAAAACATAACTCGGGATATGCCAGAGCAGCCTCTAGACCCATGGAACTGGAAACACACCAAAAATCTGATGTGGGCTGATCCAACATTTTACAGTCCTGGCCCAATCGACTTATTATTGGGCGCGGACTATTATGGAGAAATTTTAATGAGTAATGTAGCGAAGGCATCATCTGACGAACCGATAGCCCAACAAACCAAACTAGGTTGGATATTCTTAGGCCGTGCCTCAGTCGATTGTCACAATTCAACAGTAATACAATCAATGACAACAAGAGCAGTTGATATAGATAAACAATTGAGAAGCTTCTGGGAAATAGAGGAGGTGCCACGTAAACGAGCATTCACCAAAGAAGAACTAGAGTGTGAAAAAATATTCGCGACCAGTCACAAACGTCTCAAATCTGGCCGCTACGTAGTCAAGATTCCTTTTGACATTGAGTTATTTTCTGCCAACCCACTGGGATGCTCAAAAAGGGTTGCCATGGCGCGTTTGATACAAGTAGAAAAACGACTTGCTAAAAATCCAAATCTTAGCACTCAATACAAGAAGTTCATGGATGAATATATCGCTTTGGGACACATGAAAGTTGCTGAAACAGTTACTGAGACTGGTTACTATTACCTGCCACATCATGCAGTTCTGAAGGATTCGAGCACAACTACAAAATTGAGGGTAGTTTTCGATGGCTCTGCCAAAACCACAACTGGAATATCGTTAAACGACGTAATGTTGACGGGCCCTACTCTTCAACAGGATTTATTATCCATATTGTTAAGGTGGCGGAAGCATAAATACGTCCATACGGCTGACATCGAAAAAATGTTCAGACAAATCGCCATTGATGAAGATGACCAGAACTATCAACGTATTTTATGGAGAGAGTCTCCGCAACAAGAAATTCAGGAGTTTAAGTTGACTACTGTCACATATGGAACAGCAGCAGCAACTTATTTAGCGGTGAAGTCACTACGACAGCTGGCCATCGATGAACAACCAAACTATCCTATAGCGTCTAACGTAGTTTTAAATGATTTCTACGTGGATGACCTAATTTCTGGACAAAACACACTGGAAGAAGCCTTACTCAGCCAAAAACAAACCATTGATTTACTGAATTGCGGTGGATTTACGTTAAGAAAATGGGCAACAAACAGCACAGTCCTCTTGAAATCCATACCAGTGCATCTAAGGAATCAAAATCGATTGGAATTCAAGCTTGATGACACAATTAAAACTCTTGGACTACACTGGAATCCAGCTACAGATACATTCGGTTTCATTGTCACTCAATCCGCGCCTGGCAAGCCTACCAAACGAAACCTACTTTCGGATAGTGCAAAACTTTTTGATCCATTAGGCTGGCTGGCACCCATAACAGTTGTAGCTAAACTGATGATGCAAGAAATTTGGCTAGCAGGCCTATCTTGGGACGAAGAACTTCCGTCACACATATCAACAAAATGGCAGGAATTTAAAAATTCTTTACCTCTCCTGGAAGAAATATCTATTCCACGTTGGATCCATTTTGAGTATAACAATATAACAGAACTTCATGGTTTCTGCGACGCCTCAGAAAAGGCCTATGCTGCTGCCGTTTACATCAAATCTACAAATTCAGAAGGCATTACTATTGTGAGTCTTCTCGCATCAAAAACAAAGGTTGCACCGATTAAAAACTTACTTTCACTACCTCGTCTTGAGCTTTGTGGAGCGTTGCTGCTCACTAAACTAATGCACCAAATCAAAGAAGCAATGCAAATTCCGGAAACAACTTCGTTCTTTTGGACCGACTCAATGATCACTTTATGTTGGATTCGAGGGCGTCCTCATAAATATAAAACTTTCGTGGCCAACCGAATATCGGAAATTCAAACATACTCGAGTCCATCACAATGGCATCATGTTGGATCAACCGACAATCCAGCAGACTGCGCATCAAGAGGGACCAGTCCGAAAGAACTAAAGAACAACAATTTATGGTGGACGGGTCCAGATTGGCTACAATTTCCAACCGAATGTTGGCCACAACAAACTACTACTCAAGAGGAAGCTACTTTGGAAACTAAACAATTGGTTACACTTGCAACATCAACAACTGCAGTCAATCCGTTTGCACAGATTATAGAACGATTTTCAAACATGAACAAAATAATTCGCGTTGTCGGCTTCTGTCGACGATTTATAAAAAAATGTTTGAAAAAACAGGTTAGCGGATCGCCAACTTTACTTTCTGCTGAAGAACTTAATGAATCCTACAACGAACTAGTCAGAATAATTCAACATGCGGAGTTCCAGAACGAAATCATGCAGATTAACAAAGAAGGCTCAATATCAAGAAAAAGCAAGCTCCTCTCGCTTAATCCATTTATTGATGAACATAAAATACTAAGAGTAGGAGGAAGAATAACTAATTGTAACCTGAGCTATGATACCCGTCATCCAAAGATACTGCCTCCAAAACATAGATTCACAAAGCTACTAATCAAAGATGCTCATGTTAAAACATTGCATGGGGGGACTCAGTTAACTCTGTCATATCTTAGAAACAAATATTGGATCACGAACGGCAGAAGCAACATACGTACGGAGATAGCAAAATGCATTACGTGTATTCGGTTCAATGCTTCAACAAGACACCAACTAATGGCAAGCTTACCCAAAGAACGAGTCGTGCCATCACGTCCATTTACTAACACAGGCGTTGACTACGCCGGACCAATCTCAGTAAGAGTTTCTAAAGGACGTGGGAATAAGTCATACAAAGGATACATAGCACTATTTGTATGCTTTGCTACCAAAGCAGTGCACATAGAGGTTGTCAGCGATATGACCAGTGCAGCCTTTACCGCGGCCTTTAAGAGATTTATGGCTCGAAGAGGTCTTTGCAAACGGATTTACAGCGATAATGGAACCAATTTTGTTGGAGCCCGAGAACTGATTGAAAAGGATAAACAACAAGCTCTACAACAAGCAAATCTTGACCTCCGGAAAATGCTAGCTGACAATGGGATTGAGTGGCACTTCATACCACCGTCTGCACCACACTTTGGAGGACTTTGGGAAGCAGCAGTGAAATCTCTAAAGTTCCATCTAAAACGGGTAATTGGAGACACAACCCTCACATATGAAGAGTTATCAACGGTTACATCACAAATAGAAGCATGCCTCAATTCAAGGCCGCTTACACCAATTTCATCTGATCCAAATGCGTTGATATTAACACCCGCACATTTTTTTAGTTGGTGATTCACTAATAACTATCCCAGAATCGAATATGCTGAATGAAAACATTTCTGTCAATCATCGGTGGAGATTACTACAAAAAATGGTTCAAGATTTTTGGAAACGCTGGTCAAATGACTACCTTACCGAACTACAACAAAGAACTAAATGGACCAGCAAACAACCAATGGTTAAAGTAGACGACATTGTTTTAATAAAAGACAACAACTTACCGCCAACAAACTGGCCTTTGGGAAGGATCACTGATCTACATCCTGGCAGCGATGGTTTGACTAGGGTAGTCACAGTAAAGAGTGGGAATGGTTCCATATTCAAAAGACCCATTACCAAAGTAAGCGTCCTACCTTTCGACACCGAGAAGTCGCAAAATAAGTCAGCAAATGACTCCCGTACCAAGGTTCCTAAAGCCACCAATCTCATAGTTCTACCATTACTTCTACTATGTTTAGTGGCGATCACTACGCTGCCGAGTCCAGTATCATCGACCGAACAGCTGAAGTACAACATCACCACTCTTAGTCACCAACCTGGGCTGTATCTAGAAAATTTGGGAAATCTCCGATTCACCAATCAGCAGTGGAAAATAGTAGTTTACTTCAACCTCACATCCTACTATTCAGATTTGATGGCATACAGAAGTCTGGCAAGGAACATGGATCAACTTTGCATGGAAACAGCTGAAGACAATCATCAGATATGCTCTGTAATCAACACTCAGCTCATGCATATTCTAACTGAAATCGAGGACAAGAACGCAATACTTCACTACAGAGAAAGGAGAAGAAAACGTGGGATCTTAAATATCGTGGGCAATTTGGCAAGTGACCTATTTGGAGTTTTAGATGATCGGGATGCGAAGCACTATGAAGAGGAAATACAAAAGGTTAAATTAAATCAACAACACCTTTTAATGATAGTCAAGAACCAAACATCGATTGCTGACGCAACTTTAAACATCTTAAAACGAACTGATGAAGAAAATAGACGTCATTGGCAAGCTATTACACGACAAATAAGTTCTGCATTAGGTGACATCAACAACAGTCAAAAATTGACGTCTTTAACCCTTCATGCACTTCTTTTGATGCTCGACTTCAAAGACACTCAGCAAAAACTAATTGATGTCCTTTTAAATTCAAACAACAAAGCAGTGAGCACTTCAATCCTACCACCAAATCAACTTAACAAGGCACTTCAAGATATAAAACAGCATATGCCTCCAGACGTTCTGCTGCCCTCGCAAAATGAAAACTATGAATTATTGAGCCTGTATCAAATCATATCATGCAGAGGAAAATTAAGTGGTCAATATTTAATTTTTGAATTAAAAATTCCATTGATGAACACGGCGAAATATCAAGTATTTAAACCTATACCTCTTCCTACAAACGAAGGCGTCTTCATTCAAGCATCAATGGACTATTTGGTTACCTCCATACATCGTGACGAATATTACATGATGACAAGGGACGAGTTCAACCATTGCAAGCATAGCAACAGTGAGTATATTTGTATGTTGCTACATCCCATTCATTCCGCATACAACAACAATTCTATATGTGAATTAGACCTATTGGCTTCACAACAACCATTCAACTGCCACATTGTAAAAAGGATATCGCAAAATCCAAGAGATACATGGATAAAGTTGAGAAACAATAAGTGGATTTTCTCAATTGATCAGGAGCGGCAGGCTACTTACTCGTAGCAGTATCACTACCACGCAATGGAAAAATTTCTCTTAAAGGCGGATGCACTTTAAAAGAAGGGTCAATTTTTCTAAAAAGTTATAAATTCTACAAGGAAACCGTAATTGACTCGTCATATCTACCGAAAGTCAACCTATCAATGAAGTGGATGGATAGGCGTACAAACTACTCAATTCAATTGGAAAACTCAACCTTAGTGGATGACATAACTGAGCTGCACAAGCGAATACAACAGATACAAGAAGAGCAGCTCCCAGTATCACACCATGACATTCATCATTATTTTCTTCTCTATGCAATTATTGCCTTTAGCATAATCGCCTTTATTATTTACAAATGCCGAACCAAAAGGAGACCTCCACCGAACGAAGCCTATAACTTAGAAAGCTAGGCCCGGGAGAATGTTTATACTCAACAACGTAAATGACATGATATTTTCAAATTTAGTAATTTTGCTTATTCTAAGCATTTTTATATTTCTCTTTCTAAGAATTTTTATATTTCTTTTTCTACAATTAAATATAATGTGTGTAACACGATAACTCACATGTAATATACTGATTAATAAGCAATTATTGTATTTGCATGCATTACATACATATAATAATTTATAAGATAGATATAAAATTATAATTGTTAATTATGCTTAAGTAAACAAAATTAATGTATAAATATCAAAGAAAACTTAATAAACAGTTCAGTTGTAAAACAAAAACCATTTAATCTATTTGTGAGCCCTCATCAGTGGTAAGCCACAAATATTAAATACTACAACGACAAAAACACAGTCCTATGATGGTCGATTCGAAACATAGGTACCGATCTCAAGGCTCGTGAATTAAAATTTAGATTGATTTTTCCTAAGAGGAAAGGAGAGTCGGTACTGCCGGTTAGCAATTGATGAATAAAAACCACGTCTGCAACAACCCTGCGCCTACGAAGTGGTTGTAAATCAATTAGCTTGAGACGATCTAGGTATGGAGGTAGGTGAAACATGTCCACCCACGGTAGCCCGCGTAAAGCAAAGCGAAGAAATCTACGCTGAACTGCTTCAATCCTTTTTATGTGAACCACATGATAAGGCGACCACACCTGGCAAGCATACTCGAGCAGGGGACGAACGAATGTTAAATAGAGAGCCTTCGTAACATAAGGATCGTCGAATTCTTTCGACCAACGCTTAATGAAACCGAGCGCAGCGTTACCTTGATTGACAATGCGATCTACGTGATTTCTGAAATTCAATTCGCTGTCACAAACGACCCCCAGATCACGAACAGAACTAGCTCTGGTAACGGCATCGTTGTTAATATAATAGTCACGAGAAATGGACTGTGCACGCTTTCGAGAGTAGGTGACAGTCTGGCATTTACCCACATTCAGCTCAAGGTTGTTCTTTACACACCATACGGAAAATGTATTGAGGTCGGATTGTAATAGGATCCTATCAGTGGTGTTTGAAATCTGTTTGTAAATATATATGTATATATATATATATATATATATATATATATATATATATATATATATATATATATATATAGTATATATATATATATATATATATATATATATATATATATATATAAATATATATATATATATATATATATATATATATATATATATATATATATATATATTTATATATATATATATATATATATATATATATATATATATATATATATATATATATATATATATATATATATATATATATATATATATATATATAT
>OX371223.1:201960068-202104719 GCA_947310385.1 Nephrotoma appendiculata
TAAAACAATATAAGTGACAAGCATATAATAACAAATAGAATAAAGATTTATTTGGTAAAATTTAAAGGTTTTTGTTCATATTTATTATCATCATTGAAATACATCTAACGGTTTCCATTTATTACTTTGTTCTGTTGTATTTGCATTGTTGTATCATAGATTCCCAATCGAATTTCCATGGTTATAATAATGACAATGACAGTATATAAATATTATTGTAAGATAAAATGACAGTTCCTTTCCTCAGCAGCCCAAGATTTATAATGCATTCGACAATTTAAAATGGTCGTTTTACATTTCCAAACCAAAATAAATTTTTTATATAATACGACCTATACCGTTGATGTGTAATTTAAACAAAATTTATAATTTATATAGTAGTGATTTAATCGCAAAAAAATAAAGTTACTTGAAATATAATATCAAATCATTTAATTAATAAACTGAAATATTTAAAATATTCAACTCACATCATTCTATGTGACAGCGTAATCAAAAGGGGCAACTCTTTTGAAAAAGGCCTCCCTTTCCTGTAAGTTATTCCATCCCAACGATAAGAATTTTTATTATAAAAACATAGTTAAAGTACAAAAAACATTAACTACTTGTTAAAGATCCTTTCAAAGTAAGATAGTACATGAAATTAATAAACTACATCAACTGTTGCCGCTTTATTAGAAAAAAAAAACAAAAAAAAACTTTAAACAGAAAAATAAATCAAATATTTGTTTTAACCGACAAAATCTTTAAGTTTAAATAAAACCTCAAACCGGAAACTTATTTCCTTCCGAATTAAGAACATATTTTTTTTCCTTTTTATTCCATTGAATAAGAACACAGAAAGGAAACCAAATAAAAAGGATCGTGTTTTGTTCATTTGTATTTTTGGATGATTATATCTTCTGTGAGAACAGTAACCTTTATCTGTGTAAGTAAATAATTCAAATTGTATACCCCTTTGTACGTCATTAGCGTATTCGTTACTGTATGAAACGAATGAGACCGGAGTACTATATGAAATTCTAAATCTAATGGCGAATTCGTTAGACTTTGAGAAAAAAAGTTACACCCAGTTTGTGTGAAAGTGAACATGAAAAAAATTTACCCGACTTCTAGTATTGGTGAAAAGAAAGACAAAAAATTGTTTATTATAAATGTCAGGTTTATATTTCAACTTGTTAACATCGTATAATAACAATCATAAGGCAAAGTACTATTAAAAATTTTCAATTGTGTCTCCCATATCTCAATTTTATTAATTTATTTATAACTCGATATTAATAATTTTTAATTAATAATATAAGAAATTATAAATTCTCACGCATAAACACAACATTTTACTACACTAGATATTTTGAAAATACGTCGCAGAAAATTACAAATTGTCCTTACAATTTTAATTCATCTATTAAAAATTAAAATTAATTCCAAATTGATTTGTACTAATAGCGCGGTATCTTTGTTTTGTTATTTTATGTTGTGACGTTTCCTTTTATATATAGTATATGTATGCGTACATTTTTTATAAAATCCTCCAAAATATCGCGACTTCTTAAAGTTACACTGGGTAACTTTTCAGGGTAAGCTTTTTTTCTAAGGAACATGTAATATCGAAATGATACCCTGGCATCTCAACCCGTGTAAGTGTTTTTACCCTGACAGCTGAATCATGCTATAAGAAAAAACGTCGAACATATTTTATATTTTTTTTTTTTTTCATAATTGTCACCAATTGTAAAGCGTACACAAGTTGATATGATGTGGCATTTTAAAACATGTTTTAACCATCACATGTTTAATTTATATGTTTTATTTTCTATGATCCTCCAATCACGCAAAATATTAAACCAATAATAGATAAATTTTATTAGGATGCAAGTTGTTTTTTTAATTTTGACCGTTGCAGACAATATTTATGAAACACTTATCAAGACAGAAAAGCAATTTTTCGACAAATTAATAAAACTCCGACTAACAGAAGTTGCACTCACGCGAATTTAGCTCCGAGGTATACGACTATCCAACATTACCAAAAAACTTTTTTATCTAATAAAATATCCCATAACAGAACCACACCAAATCGTCCAATTATCCCAAGACGTTAAATCAACCAATTTAGTTTATAAGCAACTGAGCCAAGACGCCAAAACCCAATTTCATAATCAATAAATTACTAAATCAAACAAACAATCTTACAAGCCCAGACGCCTCCTCAATCAATTTATTTAATAAACAAACAAGCCCAAACACTCATAATCTAATTTTTATAATACGGAAGTCAAACATTTATCAAATCAATCATCAAAAAATCGTATGAGCCCAAACTTTTATAATCCAAAATATAAAACACAAATTAATCTGCTGTCAAATCTAACAAACAACCATACGAGCCAAGACGCCCCATAATCAGTTAACAGCCCCAATAAGAATACGTACATACATACACTCATCGAATTGTGAACGTTAAGAAAATTAGAAATGTTTACTGCAGTAGCATAGGGAACTTTTGCATCCAAAGAAGAGTGACAAGAGAAGAGGAATAGGATAGATAAAATATCACACAATTCATTACAATTTGGCATTATGTAAAACAAAATTATATTTATATGATTTACCAAAATCAGCTATTCGAATATTCAATAACACCCTTTTGAATTAATTATTTTCTAGTGAAACAAAAATATTAATTAATCATATTAAATTAGCTTTAAGATCATTTTGTTTAAAGATAATAAATTATAAAGAAGCAATTTTTAAAATTTTAAATTTAACATTACAGAGACCATAGTAAAAATATTAATTACAAAATAATTTTATTTATAAGCAACTTTTGTGATAACGTAATTTTTCTTAATATTTAATAATATACAAAATATTTTTTAATAAGATTCAAAACAAAATAATACATTAACCACCTCAAATATTAACTTGCGTACATGACATCGAAAATAAACAGTACAGCGAGTATACTCGCTTCCGAACTCAAAACCAATCAAACTTCGTGAAAAGGTTTAGGTCGCGTACATGACATCGGATATAAACAGTTCCATACTCGCTAACGAACTCAAAACCAATCAAATTACGTGAAATGTTTTATAGCACGCCTACTAGTTCCGAACTCCGAGTTGAAATTGTTTTAACTTTTTTGTTGTTTTAATACATTTTGTGTGATACCATGGTATTATTTTCTATCTAACTTCCGATGTCATGTACGCACCATTAATATACTTATGGACAAAAAAAAACACAATTCTTTTTGCTTCATTTATAAGGGGAATTCTCAACGAAATATCTATTATTAAATAAAATTTAATCGAAAACGAAGGCTGACGATAAACTCTCATCCGCCCGCCTGATGATCCAAGGCAAAATCTAGACTCGTCGAAGAACAAAACATTGGCCCATTGTTCCATTGTCCAGTCTTCATGTTCGAGAGCAAATGTTAAACGGGGTCTGCAGTGTGTTGTAGACAACTCTGGACATAAGCCTGGCCTTCTTGCAGCCAAATTGGAGTCCTTGATTCGTCGACGCACGGTCCTTTCACTAATGGGTACTTCTCGGGATCCGATTGGGTTTGATTTGATGCTACGTCCCAGTTACGAACCGTTTTCTCAAGCAAATTAATTTAATATACCTATCGTCAGCGAGTGTTGTACATCGATTTCTCCCACTACCAGCACGACGATGATACTGTCTATTATCCTGGAATCGTTTGATCACTCTTGATATTGTGGATTGGTCCACTCTTAACAGTTGTGCAACGTAAGACTGAGTTCTTCCTTCTTCAACCAATGTTATGGCCCTCACGCAATCCTCAACACTCAAATGATTTCTTCCGGCCGACAAGTTATTCATTTTTATTTGTTTTTAATGAAAAACCTTACTCTTATGGTATTATGATACTGGCTTTTTTGCCAACTTTTTCAGCCGCTGAAAAATACAATTGAAGGGAGAAAAATAATAGGTATAAATAATTTTAATGAAAGTGAGTGTATACACAGTAGCCATGACAAAAAAATAAAATGTCAGAAAAAGTTGTTGCTCAATATTTTCTAGCAATTAATCAAGCAAAAAGAATTCAATTTTGATTCTTTTTTTTTTGACAAGCATTATTTTGTCATATTTTTCAGTCAAAACGAATATTTTTATGCAAATTAAACAAAAATATTGTATTCTAAAACTATTTGAAGTGATTAACCGTTTCAGATAATTTTTAACATTTTTATTAGTACACAAAATGTTTGTTTACCAAGAAAATGAATGACACAAAAAATTGTGTTCCCTTCAGGCGCAAAAATGTATACACTAAAAATGTGCGGTTTACGAACAGTTTACGCACGTTAATTTTGATACCACACTACTACACCTATACTTAATTTGTATTATCACATATTACAGTATATTTTGCTTTCTTTGTATATTTTATATTTTATAGAGTCGTAGTTTAAGTTTTTGTGTGCAATAAATTTATTCGTGATTGATCATATTATATTGTTGGTCGAACTTTGGAATTAAAATAAGTACGTTCATTTGTGTTGCCCAGTAAAAGCATTCCTATTAGGTAAGAAAAACTGTGTAGCTTCATGCTTTAAATTTGTAATTAGCTTTTTTTGTGTTTCAGGTATGAGTAGTCATTTGGGATAATACAGCTAGTAGACTAAATGTACGATAAATTGCTATTTAGAACATAGGATTTAATAATATGCGAGTTTTTTGATGTGATAAAATATTTGTGAATTAAAATTAAGTATAATTACTTTATGCGGCAGAATTAAAAGTCCTTTTGAAATTAATTTTATTATAATATTATATTAATTAAGATAGATTTTATTTAAATAAATACAAGATGAAAATATTATTGGTTTTTTATTTGACAATAAAGTAATTCCGACGAATTAACCGAGCGTAAAAATCACGCGCAGGTGACTCACCAAAGATACGAAAATACGGCTCATAAATGTTACGTTTTTGTCGTACACATTATGAACAGCTTTAGACACTAACACATAGAAAAGTCTTCGCTAATTTGTTTCACTTCTCATGTGACAAAAATACACTTTACGTACCACATCCGTACCGTTTATGCGTAACGTTTGCGAATACTTTAGTAGAGCTAAGTCTTCGTAAACCGTACGTTAATGTTTTGCCTGGCCTGGAGGGTTGTCTCATTTGTTTTAGCTGTTTCTGTCCTAGTCACCGTTAACTTTTTTAACTGCACTTTTTTCAAGCCAGTGTCATAATACCATTACTTTTAATTGTATAATTTAAATAACAATTCACTGTAAATAAACTTTTAGACTGAACAGCCAACATGCTCAAATTTGTGCTAAACTCGAATTCAACAAAACTAATGGTAGTATTTTTTTTAATGCATGTGTATTTTAGTGAGAACTAGATACTATATAGATTTTATCATAATAATTATGAAAACAATTATTAAGCTACTCGTAATTTCAAAAATACAGATTATACGTTTTTTTTATTATAAGTGTAATTACGAAATGAAACACTGTATAGTAGCAATATCAATGAACATAAACAAAAACAACAATATTTTAAAAAAATTATATGTATGCAAATTATAAGGAATCTAGGTTAAAATAGAACTAAAATATTAGAAGACAACCAAACAATCTATAAGAACATTTAAAGGAAGCAAATTCCAATAAACTATTAACCATATTCCATAAAGAAAAATATGCTTCCAGAAGATTTTACTTCTCTCAAAAGGAGAGGAATGTTGTGTAGTATACCGGAAAAAGTAGATCCATTTATTTATTTTCCGCATTGTTAAGTAGTAAGATCACTAATATCAAATATAATATTGCCGATCTCATATACATTTTTTCGCCAAATTTTTTTTTAAAAGATGGAACCAATGCACACTAACCCACCATACGGACACTTTTTTCATTAAAAAGTTTAGCTAAGACAACAATTTTTGTGAGACATCTAACGTTACATGAACAAAATTTTACGAACTTTAAATTTTTTTATCGATCTTTATTTTCGACGATTTGCACATGCTGGATGCACATGTTGAAGTATGTGCATATACTTGTTGAATAAAAACGTAAACAAGAAGCAAGGCAAGATCAAGTTTGAATTTCTTCAATGGTTTTTGTTTTTCGTAAAATATTTTTTTTTGTTTTGTGTCCTTTTAAAACAAAATTATGTTTTGTGTCCTATATTACCTATGAGTATGTACCTTATGAATGAACTGTGAAAATATTTTATGATACGAGAGACTCCATTAAAAAGAAGTTATTGTAAATAAGACTTATTATTATTGTAAATGCAACATTGTTATTCATATTATTAAGCAATAATTTGTTAATCGTGGATAATTGATAGTAGGGATAATAAATATGTAGATTATATTTTTTTAATATTAAATCTAAGGAAGCATGCACGTGTTAATTTTATCTTGTCTTTATGAGTGTGTATTTTAAAAACGCATATGAACAAAATCGACCTTGAACTAGTGTATGAACTAGACATTTTTGTTTTATAAACTTATTCTTAGTGTGGAATACCGTCGATGAGGTAAACTAGTTCAGCGTTGCACTTTTTTATTTATTTATACTTGCATCGATTGGTTTTGATATCGAAAAAATCTGAGAATGATAAAATTTTATAAAAGGGCCCCAATTTATAAATATAGTCTAGGAAGTAATAATATTATTAAATTATAGGAGCCTATTATAATGTAAAATATTATTTCGTTAAAGAAACAGCAGCAGATAATTTTTTTTTATGAAAGCTGATATTCGATAGGAACTAGAAGAAACTCGCGTTTATACTTGATAAATTTGAATTTAGTTTGATTTCGGTTTGTTATTTATTTAGTAGAAATGTGGAAATGGGAATTGAAGGAAGACGAACAAATATGAATATTTATACAAAAAAAAAATTTATTTTTTCCTGCGATGTATGTGCAATAAACTTTTATTTAAAAAAGTCGAATATTATAAATGTATTGTTTCTCCAAAATTATTTTTTCCGAGGAATTAAATTATTTTTCCTTTAAATATTATAAACTTTTAACAGGAGAAGCTGCCACATTAGTTCGTCATATCGCAGTAACTGAGGCAAACATAGTGCGGCTACGGAGAAGATTAAATAGAGATACGATAAAAAAAGGCTCGTGATGACAAATCTCATAAAGCAGTTTGTTGGTAAGCCAGATATATCAAAGGTTTCGGCTAAGGCGCTTCATCAAATACCTGACGTATCGGATGAAGTTCTGAGAGGATTGAAGGTGTTAGCCGAAGCGGAAAAAGGGACCCATGGATCATTCATATTTTGGTAAACAATTTGGATAGTGTGACTAAGGGCAAATGAGATAACTGTAGAGGATTTCCCTACGATGAGAAGATTTTTCCGATTTTTAAGCAAACGAAGTGATTTATTGGATGCTATAGAAGTCAATAAAGTGTCGACCAGCAATCGAGTTAAATCCTTCCAATCAAGTGCAGAGCCTTTGTGCCTTAAATGCTCGCAAGGCCATTACCTCAGTAAATGTGACCAGTTTCTTTCCCTAAGCGTTAATGATAGACAGGTAGGTTTTGTGCCTGAGAGAAAGCTGTGCTTAAACTGTTTCACTCCAAGCCATCAGTCAATCGTATGCAGCTCGAGTTATACATGCGGTAAATGCCACAGAAAACACCATCTTATGCTACACACCGAAGATGCAGTCAGGCCAACAGCGAACACGGCTACTAGAAAAAACATAAAAGAGGCTATGACTCATGTCGTTGTCAAATGCAGCAACCATATCAAGTTTCCAATCATTATTACCAACAGCAGTAGTTCGAGTTCCAATCTGAAAATCTACAAATATATGCAGAATGTTGCTGGACTTGGGATCTCAAGCGTTATTCATTACCGAGGAATGTATGCAGCGATTAAAACCTACGAGATCAAAGGCAAACTTCGCAATATGGGGCTTGGCACCGAGAAAGGTCACTACGAGAGTTTCAGCTTGTGTCACACTGAAATCCTTACACTCGACAAAGAACGAGGTGCTGATTTTTTTTTAAATTTTACTGTTACATTTTTGGTTTTGCGCAGCAGTGTCTAATAAAGAAACTACAACATTTTCATTGTGAACTTTTAATTTTTTAGGTAACATAAAATAGCAAATATGATTAACAATTAGCTTTTCTGAATTTCCATTCTGAAATTTTCATCAAAAAATATTTACTGACGTAAAGTAATGTTAAGAGTTAAATGATACAGAAAGAAAATAATTTCTTTAAAAAAATAGAATTCTAAAAGTTTTGTTTAAATTTGAAATACTTTTTAACTAAATATTAATAATTATTATACCTTATTTAAAAGAGAATAGTATCAGCTTTTTAAAGAAATTAATACTTGGAAATAAAAATAGTTATTTCTCAAGATATTGAAGTTTCTTTAATACAAGGTGCTGCGTTGGAAGGCTGCTCTTTAAACATGTATAACTTGAAAGGGGGGCTTTAACGTGCAAAGTGACAGAAGTAACCTTACCTTCGTTTTGATCAAGGAATCCAACGGTACCTTTCGTGTTAGCTACTTTAGGGACACCCTGTATGTATAGATGATAATTAATATAAATATGGGCAAATATTTAAATAATAAAAATTTAAGATTTATTTACTTAAATTTTTAATATTTCTTAATAAATTTTGAGTTTGAGTTTCTTGTATTTTTTAAGTTCTGGAATACGATTCCAAATTAACCAGAAACTTGAATATTGCTTAAAGAGATTAAATGAAATTTGCTATGATCTGCGGGAATTGGATTCTAAAATTAATTGTTTTTGAAGTTGTTACATTGTATTGGAGTGAAACTTGATACTTAAGCTTTTCTCATAAATTAGGAGATCCCAGTTATTTTTAGCCGAAAGTCCGGAAGTGGCGTAGGAGCCTTTTCGGTTTGTGCAAATATTTTGCAAAGTGTATTATTATAATTAGAAAAAACATTATGAACTAAAAGATTCTAAATTAAATTCACAATAATATTGGCTAAAAACAGTGTTTCAATGGAAATGGTAATTTTAACAGAAAACTGTTTATCAACAAAATTCAGGCTTTGTACAGCCAGACTTTACTATAAATAAAGAGACCGCGTTAATTTTAGAAGTGGCAGCAATATTATATACATACTTTTATATAACATTCACGAAAAAACCATTAAAAACCAAAAGATTGTAAATTAAATTTGAAACAAAATTTGTTCAGATCATTTTAATTTATTTTACGTATTAAAATAAAGTAAAGTAACCATGAAACATGTTGATCTTGCGATTTTTGTTATTTTCTCACAGAAAAGCAAGGTCTGATGAAAACATCGCTGCTGTGCGAGCTGCGTGAGTGTACGGGAAACTCCTTGGCAGTTAAATTTCTCGTCATTCACAAGATCTTGCCCCGCGACTTCAGCTTGGCAAATTTAGTTTAGAGGCTTGGGTCTACACCCGTATAAAATCCAACTGACCTAAGAACTTAAGGTAAACGACCATAGACAACGCCGTAAGCTAGCTGGTTTAACTCTGGAGCAGTTAGAAGTGAACCCAAATTTCGCTGAAAAATCATCTTTATCGACTTCTTCCTTTGGGGCTACCTTAAATTGCAGATCTATGCGAGTAAATCGCAAACAATTGATGCCCTCAAAGTAAACATAACGAACGCCATCCAGCAAATTCAGCGAGATTTATTCGATTCATTGAAAATTGTACCTCCCCAATACGTCCCACCAAGCAAACCCCCAACGGACATTTGAATGACGTTATATTCCAAGCTTAAATACCATAAAATATTATTACAAACAAAAAATTTCACACAACATGTTTTATTTACAATTAAAAATCGAGCATCCTCGTAAATTTAATTTCAAACACATTAGTTTGAAGTTTAGCTTTGATAATGATGTTAAATTGACATCGAAAGCTTAGAAATTAATTATTATAAATTTAAAATCTGAGCCATATACCAAGAAAACCTTATATTTACTATTATTTACTCATAAAATATTTTCCAAATACATTAGTTTGGTTAATTTTTAATTTTTATCGGATATGATGAGTTTTTCTAAAATAAAACTTTATTTCACAAAAGATCGACATCTATATAGCCCAGTCGGATTGACTAATCTGTATCAATTTGTATTAATTGCGAGATTCTTGCGAGATTTAGTGGGAATCTGTGTTCCAGAAGTGGCAGCTTCCACGGAAGCTTTTTCAATTTTTTCACTGATGTTAAAAAGTTATAGATTTAAAGATTAAAGTTTTAAATAAATTTAAAGATTAAATTTACAACAAGGGTTGATTTTGTTGGTTTTCTGAAGTTTACGCGGGAATTATGATTTTTGATTGTGCAAAACAGTTTTACCAAAAGACAAGTAACTTTAATTTTTCGCTTTAGAAATCAAGTTTCATGTATTCGAGATCTATGTATACATTCGTGGTAAAAAAAAAGTGTGGTGTTGGCCACAACATATTCACCAATCCAATTGTTTACAAATTTTTCTGCATCAATGCACTTTGTGCCAATAATATTTGCCACGGAGATGCTGGCGTTCATGCGTAATGTTTACAAAAAATGTCAACAAAAGTTTCCTTTATATAATATACTCGTAAAGGTTAGTAACATGATACTATAAGTAACTTGTACTATGGAATTTTACTGGAAATAAAATAATAAATTTTAATTTTCATCCCCATGCTTCTTTTATTGCTCCAATTTTAAAAATTCATAAAATTAATTTACATTTAATTGTGTGACGATATTTTAAAAAGTTAAATAACAATCGTTAAAAAATCCAAATGTAATCATTTATTAAATTTGGTTATGCAACCAGTTGCAACTTATTATTTTAAAACAAAAAATCTATATATATATAGAAATCTAAATCTAAAATCTGATTCTATTTCCTGCCAATCAAATTAGATTTTTCATTTTGAATTAATATTAGTGAACTATTTCCATGTTCCAGGAAATCGCTTAAATAAGTGAAACAATCCCACCAACCAACTAGTTGAAATTACTCATTCGATACATTTTTCGTAATCAGCAATAATTTTAATTTTTATTTTTACCAAACCACTGGACTTTTCGCGACCAGGAGGTCAGTAGACTTACTTTGGCAAAAAATATGAGGAGGAGTTACACGAAACTGGGAATAATCACGCCGAGTTATCAAAATACTTTATTATGCAATGTAAATTACTAAATGGGTACAAGACTCAGTCGTAATATAAATAAATAAAATAATAAAAAATATCCAGATATCATTACATAAGTCAATCATCTGTTCAACCGCTAAGAAATATTAAAAAATTTAAGGTTTATTTAATTTGTCCATATTTCATACTTAAATCGTTAAAAAAATTGGCTACCTGCTTTTTAATATTATTAATGTATAATACATCTTGTAATTTGTATGTTATATTAATAACTATCGTTTATATATTAGCATTAGAATAAATTGCAGTCGAGAGTACACCATCAACGTAAAAAATAAGAAGAAACAAAATAGGAATTTAAATAATTTCGTTTTTCTGTTTATAATATTTAAAGGAAAAATAATTTAATTTCTCGGAAAAATAATTTTGGAGAAACAATACATTTATAATATTCGACTTTTTTAAATAAATGTTTATTGCATATACATCACAGGAAAAAATAAAAAAATATTTTGTATAAATATTCATATTTGTTCGTCTTCCTTCAATTCCCATTTCCACATTTCTACTAAATAAATAACAAACCGAAATCAAACTAAATTCAAATTTATCAAGTATAAACGCGAGTTTCTTCTAGTTCCTATCGAATATCAGCTTTCATAAAAAAAAAATATCTGCTGCTGTTTCTTTAACGAAATAATATTTTACATTATGATAGGCTCCTATAATTTAATAATATTCTTACCAATCGATGCAAGAATAAATAAATAAAAAAGTGCAACGCTGAACTAGTTTACCTCATCGACGGTATTCCACACTAAAAATAAGTTTATAAAACAAAAATGTCTAGTTCATACACTAGTTCAAGGTCGATTTTGTTCATATGCGTTTTTAAAATACACACTCATAAAGACAAGATAAAATTAACACGTGCATGCTTCCTTAGATTTAATATTAAAAAAATATAATCTACATATTTATTATCCCTACTATCAATTATCCACGGATTAACAAATTATCGCTTAATAATATGAATAACAATGTTGCATTTACAATAATAATAAGTCTTATATTTACAATAACTTCTTTTTAATGGAGTCTCTCGTATCATAATATATTTTCACAGTTCATTCATAAGGTACATACTCATAGGTAATATAGGACACAAAACATAATTTTGTTTTAAAAGGACACAAAACAAAACAAAAATATTTTACGAAAAACAAAAACCATTGAAGAAATTCAAACTTGATCTTGCCTTGCTTCTTGTTTACGTTTTTATTCAACAAGTATATGCACATACTTCAACATGTGCATCCAGCATGTGCAAATCGTCGAAAATAAAGATCGATAAAAAAATTTAAAGTTCGTAAAATTTTGTTCATGTAACGTTAGATGTCTCACAAAAATTGTTGTCTTAGCTAAACTTTTTAATGAAAAAAGTGTCCGTATGGTGGGTTAGTGTGCATTGGTTCCATCTTTTAAAAAAAAATTTGGCGAAAAAATGTATATGAGATCGGCAATATTATATTTGCTAATATTTAACAAAATAAACACAATTGCGCTCAAAATATAAAAATGCAACCTTGCAACCTCGGAAAATGTACATTTATTCTCCGTAGTGATTGTACAGCATTTTCATTTCTTCTAAATTTTAATGTTAATAAAACTTAATAATCAACAGTGAAGATGAAATTTAAAATGCCCAATCCCCAAACTGCTCCGCACCACAATCTCACAATTTATGGAAAAAGGTTTAGTATGAAATTTCATCTCAAATAATCACTCCGCCTGGACTGTAGAATTTTGGTAAAATAAAGGTTTTATGACAATTTATCATTTCTGATAAAAAAAAAACTATGTGACCTATTCTTGTATGAAATTTAATTCACAATCTTTTTGATTTTAACCGTGTTTTTGTAAATGTTATATAATTTTCAAAATATTAGCAAAAAATGGAAAATCATCTATGGAAGGTGCTTAGGTCCACTCACGGTGGAACGATTTCAGGCAAATATCACTGAGATCTTTAAATTTGCGAAGAAAGCTTAAGAATGAAGTTTCAGCCCGATCAATCAATCCGCCTGGGCTGTATAGAGGCCGAAGTTTTGTTAAAAAAAACCGTGCCAAATGGCAATTGTAATTTCTCCTTAAATTCTGGAAAAAGGATGTGAGCAAATTTAATTTAGAACCCTTTAGTTCAAAGTTGTTTTTCTGGCTGTTACTTCCAGTGGATCGATTTCGGCCAAAAAATATTTGGATCTTCGTATTTATGGAAAATGTAAGTGTGAAGTTTCACTCCGATCAGTATACATAGGACCCACACAACCTTTTGAGAAAGACTTTTTCGGACTTCGGCGATATTACGAGTGGTGTATCTGAAAAGTCTCGAGCTCGAATATTTTCATGATTACTATTCTTTATTTTATTAAGTAAAGCAAAGTAAAAACCGGGATGTTATTAGCATATAACGTGTACATATTATGTAATTGCGAAAATCTAGTTTTACTTTCTTTTACATAATAAAATAAAGTATAGTAATCATGAACGGTTTCGACCTCGAGATTTTTTGCAGATTCGTTAGTATACTGCCGAAGTCAAAAAGTATGTGTGTATATGTATGTGTGTGGCGCTTTGTATAGATTAAACGTTTTTGTCGTCTGGACCCAGACGGTAGTCTGATCGGGATGAAAATGTATACATAATATTTTTCCATGATTTTAAAGATCCTAGTAGTTTCAGACCAAAATCGGTTCACCGAAAGTGGCAGCTTCCGTAGGAGCTTTTTCGTTGTTTGCAAATATTTTGAAAAATACATAACATTTACCAGAACACGATTAAAAACAAAAAGATTGTAAATTATATTTCATACAAAATTAGTTCCAGCACTTCCAATTCTTTCGAAGTTTGCTTTTCATCTCATTACCTTACGCAGTAAGTGAATAATTTAAAAATATTGTAAAATACTTATTGGTATTTTGCAATGTTCTAGAATCTTGTTAAATTAATAATTCACTGGTGACTTTACAGTAAAATTGACTCCCCAAGTGTTCCAAAAGACCACAAACACAAACACCCTTCCATTTTCATTTTCTAATAAGTTGATTGTTAATTATGAAAAGGAACAAATTACACCTGAATTCTTAACAATACTTCCGTCGTTTTGAGAGTGTAGCCTCGATTTGTCTTAACTCTACCTAACTTAAAAGTAGACTTCAAGCTGATGGTTCAAGATGATTGTTGATGGTGGAACATAATCCAAAATGGGGAATCCATTTAAATTTAAATAACAATAGAGCCCTTGCAAAAAAATTATATTATATCATTTCTTAAAAGTTATATTATTATGAGCAAAAAATGCTCGTCCCAAAAATACTCATTAATTAACTTATTAATAAATAATCATTTTAACGCCGACGAATTTTTATTTTTAATATCGTTAAAACCGTTAGTAAATCAGTAAAAAATCATAAATTTCACAATTTTGTCAGAAAAATCATTTTAATCAATGATTTAAATTTAAATTTTCTGTAAACATTTTAATTTTTAACCACTTTTTTTAACTGAATCACTAATGTTAAAAGAAACGATTTTCTATTTTCATTTTAAATGGCTCGTTCCACACTAACTTCTTTTGAAGTTACTTCTTTTCGTCTCATTCCCCGTTTACCAATAAAATCGGTTTTAATTGCAACTCATTTTTCAACAAAATTTTTTTTCGATGAAGTAGCTTTAACCATTTATCAACCAAGAAAACAAAAAAATTGGCTCAGTTTTAGTCCAACCCACACAAATGTGTGATTAAAAAATCATAATATGTAATGGTGTTGTTGATAAAATATTTCGATTTATTTGAAGTAAAACCAACACAATTGTGTGTATAGGTATAGTGTTTTTTTCGGACGAAAATAAGTTAAAAAGGAATTCACAAATGTGTAAGTTGGTTCAAAAAACATACAAAACTAAATTTTTGAGATGGTACGTTTGCCCTACCCGCACAATTGTGTTATTAAATCACTAAAGGGTTAACATAAATAGAAATGAAATAAAAAAAATTTAAGGCCACTTTTGAGATGTAGATTTTATTTTAAATTTTATTTCCGAGAGAGCAGAATAAAACAATACCAAAAAATTTTGTATTTAATTATAAAATAAATTTTTAAATTAGCAATAAAAATCTATGAACACATTGAAGAAAGAAGTAACTTCAAAAATAATCGCGTGTGGAACGGGCCAATATCGTGTTCCAACGAATAATCACAATTAGTACTGCTTAGTGCTTTCAAACGATTTTCATACCAGCGTTTTGTCGATATCATCTCCATCACTATACATATAGACATAGTATAGACTATAGTTGAACTAAAATCTCGCTAAAATGCGTACTCATTCTCACGTTAATACAAAAACAAATTTGCTTTTTGTTGTTATATTTAATAAAAAATGAAAGAATAGGAATTTCCAGCGAGCTATTAGGATTTTAAATATAATCATCTCATTGTATTAATAATACAGTGACTTATCAACAGCACGAACATTCACAATCGTAATGCAAAACCAAAACAATATGCCCTCTTTAATCGAGTACGAAAACTAAATGAATGCAATTTTCCTACGTTTAAAGCGGGGTAAATTTTTATTTTAGCCACACCTCGTTGTATTGGTTTTCTATTTTGCTACACTCTTCGTTTCGTTCATTCATTCATGTTTACGAAACTGTGTTAAAGTAGTACATTTTTCTCATATTGTAGTGGGGATGTTTGTTTTCAAGTTTTTGTTTTTTTTTTTTGCCTTCGAAAGATCAAAAAATTGAAATGCTCTTTAGTTCTAAAGTATGCGTGGTCGTTTGTGTATGATACAATAATTTGTTATAATAAGAAAAAGCGATTATTTTATATAAATTGGGAAAAGTTCCATTTATTTAAAAATTTTCACTATTACTTTCGCGGTGTGATTTACCTATGGTATATATTACATTAATTTATTTTTCATATCTGAAATTTTGAATTAAAGTGTTTTGTGTGAAAATTTATAATATAAGAAAAATATGTGTTGGTGATGTGATTTAATTAATGAAAATATTAAAATTATGTGATTTTTATTATAATGTAATAATTGGACAGTGATGATAATTATGATGTCCAAAAAAATAGTTTATTTCTTAAGATAAAATTAAAAAGTAGAAAAATAAGAAAAAATCATGATTCGTAAAAAGTGATATAAGTAAAAAAAAGTTTCAATTACCTATATTTAATTTATTTAATAGTGATTTTGAGTGAGGATTATTTTTGCAAAGAATATATTATCTGCTCAATTTGGATTAGCATATAAAACTATAATATATTTTTTAAATATCGCCAAAAATTTAGAAATATAAGCATAACTATGAATTGGATAAATTACTATGCAATTTTTATTGTAGCCACAGTATCGGTGACACAGGTAAAAAAAATTGTACAGTTCTATGTTACGTTAGAATAGAAACCAACAGAACATCTCCCGAAATTCATCATCTCTGTCATCATTACACATGTAGCTATTTTATGCACGCTAATCTTATTATACCTAATCCAAGTTTGCAATTTTTTTATAATCACCTTTTGTTTTTATTGTAATAATCTGAATTTACACCTATATTTATTATACAGAATAGATATATATTTATTTACAATATAGGTACCTACATTTTTTCCTTCTTTCACAAAAGACTAAACTAATACATCAAAATCAACAAATATTGGACTTCTTTGACTTTTTAAAATATTTGATTTTTAAATGTGTGTGAGATAAATTTTTTATTTTATTAAAAAGTAAACGAAAGAACGAATTGTTTTCCCACGGTATGCGATTTGCCGGTCATATAATGTAGGGTTGTGTAATATGGTTTAAAAACGGAAGAGGAACTTAAGGGAATTTGATATTCATGCTCACCGTGCGTGCAGGTGTTTTGATTTCAAATAAAGGTCTCCAATTACAAAAGTGCAACATACCTGCTTATAAGTTAACATTTTTATTTTACACATCCCTGACATGAAGCTGAATATTTATTACTTTACACATTTAGTTTTTTATCTCATTTTTATTTCTATTAGTCATCTCTTTTATTTGAATAAAATAAAAAAGCTGTTTAACAAGAAAAGCAGAAACAAAAACTTGCTTATACATGAAAACATATTTCATTTGGTATTTATGTGTGGTTTTTAATAGAATAGTATTTGTTTTAAAACTGTGATTTTCTGGTAACAAAACTTTAATTATAATTAATATAAGGTACATCCGTTAATTGTTTTGTTGCGAACAAGGCAAGAAGTATTGATTTTTATTAAATTTGGTTTGTTTTTGTTCTAGTTTCTGTTCAACCTCGGTTACTAGATCGCTCACGAATTCATATAACACCTGTTTTGTTTTTATATATTGTAGATTGTAGGTCTCTCAAACTTTGAATGCATTTGAAAGGATTTAGGCCGGAAGTTTATTATTTATTATTCATCATTAATATCAAACGAATTATGTTTATAGATAATGCAAAGTACGTATATGAAAACTGCTATCTTAAAACGATTTTGTTCTTAACTTGATCCTCTGTTTAAGCATCTTTATTGTAAAATGAACTTAAATAATGTATCTCATAAAAAATCGCATATTTTAAAATTACAACAAAAAACCGTGCAATTTTTTTTTGCAAATACACTTTATAACAATCGGTTCCCATGATCGACAACGAATACAGACAAAACATTTTCTTATATTCAAATTAAATTCAAATACATATCTAACCATTATAACAAAAAAACGTGGGGAATGCGATTTCGCGATCAAAACTGTGAAACAAGAAATATTCTTTATTTTTTGTTTCTTAACTCTTATTATGTATGTAGGTATATGTATTTGTTTTCTTTTATTTTAACAAATTTTCATTCAGTAAAATAAGCAGAACACGTTTTTGCTTTATTCAGAACTAATATAGTTTTTTGTTATTATTGTCTTCCCTTTTTAACAAACTAAGTATATAACGTACCTACATTTAAAGAAAAAGTATGTTGATTAAACCTGGTGGTAAAATTTAGAGATTCATAGTGTTACTGAGTGTTCTGTTTAGTTTAACACTAGACGATGTACCTAAATAGCACTTGGTTTGGTGCCATTATATACCCACATATACAATAGCTTAGGCTGCGGTTACTAATTCATAAGTTAACACGTTCGAGGACACTTTCAAAATCTGTTTAACACAAATTTGATAATTTTTGTAATTGCAATGATATTTCGTCGCGGAAAGGAATGTACATATTGTTAAAAATTGACAAATATGTCGTCTTATTTCCTAAAAAACGATAAAATTGTATGACTGATTTGCGCGAAAGTGTTAAAAAACGAAAAAGTTGTATGAATGCTGTAGCATTCACGTCCGCGAACGTGTTAAAGTGTTTACATTGTTTGTGAAAATGTAGTACAAAAACAAACATATTGCTGTCAAGTCAAATAGTAAAAAATTAATTTTTCACAATCCATTTTGTATTGGATTCGTACGTACAACTGATAAAAAACAAACTATTTTGTTCGGATTTAAATAGTTACCGTAAGAATTGGTGAGAATTCGAACGAAATAAGGGTAAGTAGTGTAACCGTACATATAAATAAGCTACATACATACATATTTGTTTACTTCCGATGTTAGTACATATTCGTACGAATTCATACGGACATAATTTCTTACGAAATCGCATCCAATGTAAGAACCGCAGCCTAACCCTTTTTCAACCAAAAAAAAACAACATACAAATGTGTGAGTCAAAAACCATAGTATGTAATGGCGTTTTTGATAAAAAAAATTTGCTTGATTTGAAGTAAAACCAACACAATTGTGTGTATAGATATAGTGTTTTTTCGGACGAAAATAAGTTAAAAAGGAATACACAAATGTATAAGTTGGTTCAAAAAACATACAAAAATAAATTTCTGACATGGTACTTTCGCCGCACCCACACAATTGTGTTACCGGGCAGCAAAAGGGCTAAATGAGAAATGCTACATACTTGTATTAATATTTAAAGGCTAGTAGTAAAAAGATCATTTCAACAAACCTTTAGACTTAGAGCGAGTATCGGCTTAGTCCGATGAAGCAACGATTAATATTACCCTACATTTACCGTTGCAGTATTTATCGACCCACCGTAAAGCTGTGATAAAATCAATGAAGTTTCCAAAGTAACTAGAATTATTTTATATATCCTTCTCCAAGTAAATAGTACTTAGTATTAACATTTTAGTAATTTTGACTTCGTTACCAAGCGCTTTATACACATTTATTTTTATGTTTTATCACCTGCAAGAGGTGTGACCTATTTTACATAAACATTTTAAGTATTTTCTATTAAATATTTTTAAGTGGTTACTTTAATTTATCTAGACAGGTTTACTTGTGAAAATAGACCTGTGAGGGTAAATCTTTCAAATATAAAGGACATTAATGAAATGATTATTGATTGCTGCAACTTTATGTGTAGTAAACTATGATAAACTTGTGTAGCACACGCACACCATATAACCTCAAAAATATTGAAATTTTTATCGGTTATTTTAATTTTTAGAATTCATTTTATTTTGCAATAAATTTTTAAGGACGTATAAGTAAATAGAAATGAACTAATTTAATATTACTAACTTTAAGAACTAGCAACCTCGCATCTAACAGCGCATCCCCAATAGAATTCCTTTAACTTTTTCCTTACAGAAAAGTATGGAAAAAAAACTTTGTTTCTCAAGTTTTTTTTTCATACTTTTCTGTAAGGAAAAAGTTAAACGAATTATATTGGGGATGCGCTGTAAAATTGTCTATGAAATGCTCAATAAACAAAACCATTGTTTTAGAATTTTACTTTTATTTTTTTATTATGTTATGATTTTTTTGAATATATATTGAATGTAACGTAAATATGTACATACAACTTTCTGGATCACTTATTTTTTGAAGTTACATAAGTATTCAATTCTTTATTGTTATTACATTTTAACCGTACGAATTATTATTATTTTATTATTATTTAATTATTCTACACTGCTCGTTTAAAATATTCCGGACACTACCTTTTTTCAGTAAATATTTATGTTTACGGTAGTTATTCGCATTATTCGAGTTTTGGTTGTACGAATAAATGTAACCACAGGATCAAAACAAATAAAATATTAAAACAACCGAAAATCAGTTTTTGTTTCAAGTCCGCAATACACAAATATGTATGTAAATGAAAGTTAGTAATGGCGTTTTGTTTTTTTCATGATTCTCTTTCATACACAATTTTTACGCGCACAATTGTGATCATGGGCCGAAAAAGGGATATCGGCTATAGTACAGAATAGGAGGTCCAAAAAATTGGTTCGTTTTTGTTTTGTATTGTTAAAAATAGAAATAATAATAATTAATTTAAAATATAATTTAAAACTGTAATATTTAGGCTAATATATACTTATATTTTATTTTAAATTATATTTTTATTAAATTTATTATATTTATATACATATATATATATAGTATATTATAAGTATTATATTTATATTATATTATATTTATGCTATATTATATTTATATATGTATATTAAATATTATATTTATTATAATAAAATTTAATTATATTTATTTAAATTAAATTATATTTTAAATTAAGTAATTATTTTTAACAATACAAAAGAAAAATGAACATAATTTTTGGAGCCCCTTTTCTTTACTATAACTGATTTTCATCTTTATGTAAATAAAAACCAACAATCAATCTAAGCGATTGGTACTCTAATATAGCATATTTCCTCCACGAGCCATGATCACTCTAGCAGTCGTTTTGGCATACTGTCCACCAGGTTTGCAATGGACTCTTGAAGTATCATTTCCCATTCTTCCTGAAGAGCTAATTGAAGATAATCTAAGGTTTTTGGAAAGACTTCCATTTGCCTTAAACGGCCCTAACATTTTTTTGACCAGGTTTCTGTTACAGACCTTTTTCGATTATGTGCTGTTTAATATGACGGTGCATTTAAAGAATGCGTGATTGCTCTAGAAAAATATTTATGACGAAATTCAAGTGTCCGAAATTTTTTGACGAGCAGCGTAGTTGACACTGATTCTCTTAATGATTATTAAATTTTCCACGAACTTAATTAAAAATTGATAAAACTAAATTGACTGCTTAGCCTAATGGTATGGAAGTCTCAACCACAAAGTTGATCATGTCGTTAAGGATTAACGATATAAAACTAATGTACTGGGGGCTGCTGCCGATAAGATTAAGAAATTTCTATATGTTTTGGTGCTTTAATTATTAATATACTTACAGTTATAAAAACTCGTTGAAAGATATAGCTTACATTTAAACACTATTTATTTCAATTAAGAATACATATAAGTACATCAAACTAAAAGGTTTTACTCTATAACATTGCGGTCCTTCTTAAATGGTTTTAAATAATATAAGTAGTTAAATTTTTTATCATTACGTTTTATCTCCTATCTCTCATTCGTGTGTTATTACGCCGTCAAGTAATCTCATTTTTTTTTGCAACCACATAGCATTCATGGAATTTAAATTTGACAAGGTAGAATATTCCCATGTTTCGTTTTCGTCGTTTTGGCGCAAAACGTCATCTGACGACAAGTAAACAGAAATTTACATTGAGTTTGTCGATTTTTCGATTAATTGTCTAAATAAATCTTCAATAAACGTAATTTTTTAAACAACTTTTTTTTTTTTAATTATGATAATTATAGTTTAATTAAACACTTTTTTATACTTAGTTTACATTTTATGTTTCAGTTTATGGTCGAAATATTTGAGAAAATAATCCGTCCGGCAAAATTTGATAGAATAATTATGAGTACAAATATCCCTTTTCCGTCCTTCGATCAAAATTGTGCACGTTACAAAAGAGAATCATGAAAAATTTATTTTTGTATGTATATTTTACCAACTTACACATTTGTGCATACCATTTTAATCGTAGACCAAGAAAACATTACTTATCAACCATTGACCTACCTTTAGTTTTACGACTCTGAATCACAGAATAGACAGAAACGTCATAACGCTATTGTTGTATGGAAAAATATCGACCCATTTTTTTATCTTACTTCGTGAAAAGGTAGGAAGTTTGTTTTTTGCAGGATACCCAATAGAAGGAAAAATTCGTTAATTACAGTTCAGAGTCGTAAAAAAAGGAAGGAAAATGGTCGATAGGTGATTTTTTCTTCGTCTACTCAATGGCGCTTATGGATAATACATATTTGGTGTCTGAACTGTATTTTCATATTTTTTAATATTTAAATTAATATATTTAAATTTTAATAATTTATTTAATATTTATCAATATATATTTCAAATTTAAAACTCAAAAATAACGAATTTTTCCTTCTATTGGGCAAACAATTGTTCCTACTTTTTCGCGAAGCAAGGTCAAAAAAATGAGTTGATATTTTTCCATACAAAAATAGCGTTATTACATAGCGTTATGAAATAGCGTTTTCTGTCTCTTCTGTGCTATAACTATAATAATAATAAAATAATTAATATGTTATTAAAAACAAATAATTTATATGTTATCAAATTATAATGCTTTTTTAAAAAAGAATTCCGATTTAACTAAAAAGCTAAAATTCGGAAGACATTACAACTTGTTATTTTTTACATTCACATTTGTGCGTGGTAGACTTATTTTTAAGAAAAAAAAAAATGTCTGGCTGGAATAGGGATATAACATAAAATTATAAAATTATTAAAACACATTTTACTAACAAAATATTATATGCCTGTCTGTACCTATAATGAAATAATTGCTTCGTCTAAATATCTGTATATAGCTATAAAGAAATTCAGCGCGCAAATTATTGTTAACGATATTTAGCTGTTTCTCAATTTACAATTTTCAAAAATATTCTTAAGAATTCATTTATTTAAATAGATTAAATTAAAATTAAATCTCGATTTTATTTCATTGGTTATTTTATGATTTCCGCTAGTTAAAAAACGAAGTGTTAAATATTTCTGTTCTTATTTGTAGAAATATGTAGTTGATGGGTTTGGCTACAAATTGAAGAAGGCCACAATTTCTTAGTTGATGTGGATTTCGAGATTGTTAAATGATTTATTTAAGTAAAAGAAATGTTTGATTTTAACTGAAAATCAGAAAATAAGTATACGTGTCAAACTTAAATAAGCTTTAAAAAAAATCATTTATTATCCATTTATTTAAAAAAATATAAAAAAAAAACCAAAATCACATGTTTTTTGTCGTCAGGTGACGTTACATAACATGCGCAATATTTTGCACGTAACCGAATAAGCCATTTCACACGGTATGTCGAATGAAGCACTGCTTCATGGTTCAAAATAGGTCGTAATAGATTTTTTTGCTCATTTAAAACCTTATTTCATATTTTTAAACACAAAATTATTGGCTGGTGCTACACGAGATTTTAATTTCTGGTTTCAAACTAAGTCGTAATAGATTTTTTATTGTTAATTCAAACCTTTATATTAAATGAAAACACCTAATTTTTTGTATTATTTTATTCTGTTCTCTCGAAAATAAAATTTAAACAAAAATCTACATCTCAAAAATGCCCTTAAATTATTTTATTTTTATTTCTACTTTTGTCATTTCGGATTCACGGACAAAAATTTTATGTCGCACAATTTTTGTCCGTGAATCCGAAATGACAAAAATAGAAATGAAAATAAAAAAATTTAAGGGCATTTTTGAGATGTAGATTTTTGTTTAAATTTTATTTTCGAGAGAACAGAATAAAATAATACAAAAAATTAGGTGTTTTCATTTAATATAAAGGTTTAAATTAACAATAAAAAATCTATTACGACTTAGTTTGAAACCAGAAATTAAAATCTCGTGTAGCACCAGCCATTTGTATTGTTTTATTCTGCTCTCTCGAAAATAAAATTTAAACTAAAATCTACACCTCAAAAATGGCCTTAAATTTTTTTTATTTCATTTCTATTTGTGTTAAAGCTGCTTCTCAGAATTTTTTTTTGTTGAAAAATAAGTCTCAATTAAAACCCATATCATAGCATAGGTAACGGGGAAAGAAACGAAGATGAAGCGCTCCATTTAACATCCTATGTGGAACGGCTGAATAGATATATTCATTTTAAATTTCGGCTTTAACCCATCACAATACTTTAACACATCACAATAATTTGTGCTTTAAAGGCGCCTTTATGGTTATTTCGTTCATTCAGACAATTTTTTTCGACCAATCATCTCCTGTGGAAAAACGCAAAAGAAAAATACCGTCATTTTGGAAATCATATATATCAAAGAGGCACTTCCGAGTAAAGTATGAGAATGAATACTCCCAACTAAAAAGAATAACAGCAGGAGTACCACAAGGGAGTGTTCTTAGACCAATCCTTTATCTTCTATATACTAGAGATATACCAATTACAGAAGCAACAATTACGACTTTTGCCGATGACACAGTAATACTCGCAACAGGAAAGAACATCAATGACTCCACTAGTAAATTACAGAAGGCTACTAACTAGATATGTAATTGGACAAAGAAATGGTGAATCAAATTAAATGAAGCAAAATCCATCCAAGTGAATTTTACAAATCTTAAAGTTAATCATATACCAATAATGATAATCTCGATAGTAGTACCGCATACAAACACTGCTAAATATCTCGGCATGACTTTAAATGCTAAACTTAGATGAAAGGAACACATAAAAAAGACGAGAAGAACTAAACAAAAAATTTAGAAAAATGCATTGGCTCTTAGCACACAATCTGAACTAGCGATCCATAACAAACTGCTGCTATATAAACAAATGCTGAAACCTGTATGGACATATGGTAGCCAACTCTGGGGTTGTGCCAAGAAGACAAATGTCAAAATCGTACAAACAGTTCAAAATAAAATCCTGCGATATATTGGTAATGCACCGTCTTTCATTCGAAACGACAACCTCCATCGAGATCTAAAGATCGGATGAACTTAAGCATCATGCAATAAAACACCTACAACATCTGCGCTAGCACGAAAATCTGAACATACGCTCTATGCTCACTAGAACACCAACAAGAAAACTGGAAAGAACCAAACCACTGAACTTATCGTGACCAGGAAGGCAGTAGAATTACTGTGGCGAAAAATCTGAGGAATTACACGAAACTGGGGATAATCACTTGATTACGGCGATTAATCAAAATACTTTATTATGCAATGTAAATTACTAAATGGGTACAAGAGAGTAAAAAAAAAAAATAAATAAAAATAAAAAAAAAATAAAAAATTTGGAGCAATATGATTGGTTGAAAAAAATTGTTTGAATCAACGAACGAACGCAACCATAAAGGCAGATTGAGTACTGCGTACGTTCGTTTATTCATTCATTAATCAATCATTTTTTTCGACCAACCATTGCTTGTGAAAAAGTGCAGAACCTCATTTTGAAGCAATATGATTGGCCGAAATTTTTTTTTCAATGAATGTATGAACGAACGAACGCAACACTGAATCCGCCTTAAAGACGCTTTAATACATACCGAAACGAAAAAAATAAACCGTACGGAATACTCGGTAAGAGTATTATAACTATACATACATATTACTTATAATCGTACGTAAATGCTTGTGCATAAAGTAGGTAATAAAGGTAAAATTTTAACTTTGAATTTTTTCTGTATGGACATCGAGTAACTTTAGCAATAAAGAAGAATGTTGAACTATTTTTTTGTCGTCTTCCACATATTATTTAAACAGACAAAAGGAGTATTTTTATGTGAATTAAATTAAAAGTATCTTATATTTAAAAATTATAAATGATTAATTAGAAACTTTCGAATTGTAAATCATATTGAGTTACAACTAACAGCAGAACGGAAGAAAAATAACTGGAAAAATCGCCCGAATTTGTGGCAAAACAATTCATGGCCTTTATCCCACGCTTATGTACCTGCTCGCGCTTCATTGCTTGTTCGTGAATTTTTGGCTAAACACTAAACTGTGATGATGTCTATTCTCCGTATTCGCCGGACAGGCATACATCGTTGTACAAGTATACACGAGATTAAAACGCGGAGAGATTAAAGCTATTACAAAGATTGAGTTCCAGAAGTGTTTCAGGGCTAGAAAAGTGGTAGCATAAGTGAATAATATCTATTGGGAACAATTTTGAAGGGGATGAAGACGATTGAACGATTTGACTTTACTTCGATGTAGACTAATGAAAATTCCCGTTACTTTTTGTTGTGTGTAACACGCCACATAAGTATGTATTGTTTTATTTTAGTAAAATATTGAAGACCTTTGAATCTCACTTACCAATACAATAGGGTAACAACGAAATAAAATAGTTTTGAAAAATGTCAAAATTCATATCACCAATTTTCTAAAATTGTTTGAACTTTAAAGAAAATGTCAAAGGCTTTAGGCGGTAACATTAAAACTACCAGACTACATAAGTAAGTAGTCGATGAATCGTTGTATAGTCGAAGCTGTAAATCCAAGTTATTTCATTCTCTAGTAAATTAAACAGCAAAAACTACAGTTGTTGTTGTATTTTGGAAAGAATGGATGAATAAGAATTTTCAACGAGCTATTAATCCCTTTATACTTAATACGTATTTATTCAAATTGATTCCTTGTGCTAGGACGAAACCACAACACTTCTCAAAAATTAAAAAACAATTATATTGAAATAATTTATTATTTGTGTGAGTTGAACTTGCAAAACCATCTGTGGACTTATAAAAATAAACCATAACGATCAAATAAATAAATCGACATAAATTTATTTCGCAACTACTTAAAAAAGTACTGCTAATTTACTGAAATATAGTTTTTAATAATTTCTTGTGTTTTTTATTGATTGGGGTACGTAATGTTTAAATGATTTAAATTAGTTAATCAATTAATTTATCTTTTTAATAATAAACATAAAAATAAGAATTCTTGATAAAATTTAAGGGTATATAGCCTAGGTTAGGACTGGGTTAGACTAGGTTAGACTTGGTTAGGACCAATATTAGAAAATTTGGAGACGAAACATTTTATTGATAATAAAACTTTAAGTTTTACAATCAATATTGTGGGTGTGAATAATACGTAAATTTCTATTTTTTCTCTAGACCAACAAGCAATTTGAAAAGGTAAACATTTGATTGATTAGACGAATTGTGAGGTTCTTTCTCCCCTATTGTTTTTGCCTCTGAAAATTGGCACGTCTATGTAATTTACTATCTTCAGTTTTATCATAATCTTTGTTAGCAAAATTGTAACTTGTAATGATTGATTTGAATAATAAGAATTTTTTAAATAAGACCATTTTTACAACCTTTTTGAGTGTTGCAATGAGCGAGCAATTAAAAAAACACAGAGAAAACTAATGAAAGATAGATATTTAATTGCAATAAAAAATAAAACGTTTATAACTGAAATTGTTTTATGTGAGAAGAAAAGCGGATCCGCTCGAAACGCGATATTTTAAAACGCGATATTTCAAAACGAGATATGACAAAACGAGATATGGTACAAAACGCAATATTTCAAAATGCGATATTTCAAAACGCGATATGGTACAAAACGCGATACGGTACAAAATGCGATATGGTACAAAACGCGATATTTCAAAATGCGATATTTCAAAACGCGTTATGGTACAGAATGTCTATTGCGAAGTGACGGGAGCGCAGCGACCCGATTGATATAGGTCCTATATACTCTCGCCCCTATCGATTTTTAAATTCCTATAAACTGAAATTAAATTTCCCCTTCACCCGCCTGATATAACCCGATCCTAAACTCCCGTTTTGTACCTTATCGCGTTTTGTACCATATCGAGTTTTGAAATATCGCGTTTTGAAATATCGCATTTTGTACCGTATCGCGTTTTGTATCGTATCGCATTTTGAAATATCACGTTTTGAAATATCGCGTTTTGTACCATATCGCGTTTTGTACTTTATCGCGTTTTGAAATATCGCATTTTGAAATGTCGAGTTTTGTTCCATATCGCGTTTTGTACCGTATCGCGTTTTGAAATATCGCGTTTTGATAATTCGCGTTTTAAAATATCGCGTTTCAAATGTGACCCGAAGAAAAGATCATTTTGTGAAAAAAGAAAACAATGTTCGCGAGATTCAAAATATCATTTTCGACTGGTGACTATACTTATTTGTACTATCCGGCTTTCTTATGAAAAATTATTGTAAATCCAATATAACTATTAAATGAATGGCCAAACGACATTTTTGAATTGCCAAACAAACTCGACGCGCGAACCACTCACAAAGGTCAAAGACTCAAGAACACTAACTGGAGTCGTGCGAAATTTCACGCGTCAAGTATAAATTCTTCTATATCGTTCTTGTGATTTTATATGTGTGTTGTGAGCGCTACAGTTGCCATCCAACTTATCGGACCGACTGTCAGATGACCAAATTAGATGTTGTCTACAGACGATCCGACTTGTCACCCAATTTTGACAATTTTCGTTTGATCAAATTTAGTTTACATGTTAATGTTAATCTATTGTCTCGTTTTATGTTAGAAAAAGGAAATCCATAAGTTTTATTATAAATCAAATTTTAAATGTATTTTAATATTAAGATAGGTAATAAACAAAAAGGAATTTGATTTCAAATAAATTCTATAATATTAAAATATGTAATAATAATAATTTTTGTTTTTCAATAAACACAACTGAATTAAAATCGTCCGACAACAATACACACCATTCGATATATGTATTTGGTTGGTAGGACGGTTGGATGGAATTTTCATCTGACACATCCAACTTAATTTGTCAGGACCGACATGCATATACTGGACCAACATGCATATGCACTATTCGATTTTATATCCAATTCAACCAAATCGGTCCGACCGTCCGACCAAATCAGATTGTCTGTAGCGCTCTTAACGCGCGTTACAGAACTCTCACAATAGAAAAAAAAATTGCCTTTACCTTTTGCCTTAAACTTTTACCTTAAGAGTATCTCTCACAATGAGCAAAAGAAAAATTAAATTGAAACCAACTTCGTTTTATTTACTTCATACTAATGATATTTTTAAAATTGTATTTTATATTATTAATTATAATTTTAAGATATATTAAACCGATAAATTAGTTCTTATTTGCTTTTTAACATGTTTTGTCTGGAAAATGTCAACAAAAACCCCAATTTTGAAATGTACCTAACTTCATTAATTTTTTCTTAAGGCAAAAGTTTCGAGTTTACTAACTTTTTCCTTAAGGTAAAAACGAAAAAAAACCGGGCAACTAGTTGGTTTACTATGTGCGAATTTAATTTAGTTTACTTTACTAGACTCAAAAGTTAATGAATGTGATTTTTACCAGAGAAACATATTTTAGCGGGTTAACAAAACATAAACATAGCTATCGAAAAAAAATTAAATAGAATTTTATTGTTTTTTCAAAACATTTCTGTAATGAAAAACTGTTTAATTTAATAATTAATTTAATCCTTAACGGACGTAGATTTACGGTTTTGCTTGAGTAGTATGGATTTTATGCACTTGCAGCACATCAAGAAAAAGGTACCATAATTTTTTTTTTATATTTTATATCCCTTTTCCGAGCAAGAAAAAAAAATTTGGCTCTAATAAAGTCCTAACCACAAAAATGTGTGAGTAAAAAAAACATAGTATGTAATGGCGTTGTTAATAAAAAATTTCACTTTAAATTACACACAATTGTGTGTATAGTTATACTTAGTGTTTTTTTTTCGGACGAAAATAAGTTAAAAAGGAATACACAAATGTGTAAGTTGGTTCAAAACACACACAAAAATAAATTTTTCACATGATTCGTTTGCCTTACCCACACAATTGTGTGGGCGGGCCGGTAATGGGATATAAGTAGGTACACACTACACACATATTACAAATAAACAAAAATAAACAGAACCAAAAACAAAATGAACGTAAAAAAAATGCTGATATCTGTCTATTGATCTACTGTGCATTCGACCCGTCCGTTAAGTGTTAATAATCTTAAAGTAGGTTTTTTTTAAATCAGTGGTCACTTAAGCTGCGTATAAATAAAAGCGAATAAACAGTATATGTTGTTTAGTGTCGTCAATTTAGAGAGATTTGAAAAATAAATTTATTACTTCTGTTTTTTTTTGTATTTAGCACTAGTATATTATTTACACACATTGATCGCTTCATCAGTTACCGGTGACTGACACTGAGTACATACTTTAACTACTTTAACGTTAAAGTGGTGTTAGTCAGGAGTTCTATTTAAATGTTACTAGAATTGCTTGACGCAGCCCTTCTGCACATTACTACAACTTGGCCACAGAATTCTCATTCTTATTAAATAAAATTTAACCTTTTAACTGTTTATGTCGAGTATACTCGTCAAAGCAAAACGAAAATTTTTCGCATAATGTCGAGTATACTCGTCATGAAGATAAAAAGAGTTTAAAGATAAAAAATATTACATTCGTATTATTATTCAACGAATCAATGGCCCATGCCACACGAGCATTTTTTGTATTTTGGCATTTTTTTTCTACCAATGGTTTGTTCTGCTCTCTCTTAACCCTTTCCTGACCCGCATACACAATTGTGTATGTAAACGACAACCGAATATGTCAAACATAGAATTAGGTGACAATTGCAGACCAGCATACACAATTGTGTATACCATTTAATTTTGTTTTGTCCGAAAAATAACAGTAACTATAATAATGATTAAATAATTAATATGTTATCAAAAACTAAGTATTAATATGTTATATAATTAATTTGTTATCAAATTATTATGCTTTTTTCAAAAAGAATTCCGATTTAATTAAGATCCGTTAAAATACGGAAGACATTACAACTTGTCATTATTTACATACACATTTGTGTATGGTGAACTTAACTTGAAGCAAAAAAAAAATTTTTTTGAACTCGAAAGGGTTAAATAAAATTTTAACTAAAATGAGTCAAAAATGTCCTTGAAATATTTTTTATTTCATTTATGTTTGAGTTGTGTGGTTGAACAGAAAATTTGTTTAAGTCGCAATTAAAACTTGTATCATAGGTAAACGGGGAAAGAAACGAAGAAAAATGCGGAAAAATGCGGCATTTTTTTTTTTACGTGTGGCATGGGCCAATGTTCCTGAAGAAGGTCAAATATAGATCATTTAAAAAATATACATTTTAGAATTTTCGTTACTCTGGTAACTTCATTTATTTTAATTCGCAACAGATTGTATTGTCTTCGCTGAAAAATAATTAAGCAGGGAGAAACCGTTTTTCAAAACAAAATTAAACAGTGAAAGGGTTACAAACAAAGAATTTTTTTTTTACATTTTATAAAAAAACCTGTAGGGGTTCAATGTGTTAAAAGTTTGTTATCCTTCTTCTAATTCGATACTTATTTGTCACCATAAATAAATTCCTAGGGGCACGCGGATGATCGCTACATCCTTACTTGACGAGGCTTAGAGTTTATGTCAAACTGACATTTTAAAAATATATTACCATCAAAACGACGCAGGTATATTCTTTAAATATAATCGAAAAAAATCAAAAGTCATACTTAAGTATGTCATTCGAACAAATAAATTACTGTTTATATGTAACGTTTATATGTAACGAGACGAAAATTTTCCATAACAGGCATTCGATTTCTATAGAAGAATGACCCTAGGCAGAAACATTTGCATTCTAAAATTTGTCTAATTTTCTAAAGCGTCTCAACGTGCCTTATAGTAATCAAGTTTTAAATCTCACATAGGAGAAGAAAAACTGGTTCATTCCTGTCGGCCGACAACTGAATCCAAAAAAATTTTTACCTCCATTAATTTTCGAAAACAAGCACGCTACGATAAAAAATGTCCAACTTTATTTTAAAATACCCCATTTACATGCGACCAACATTTTTCTTCTGCAAAATGAAAAAGATATAACAATGACTTTTTGCAATATGAGAGCCAAGAAAAGAAATATATCCAAACAAAATTTTGCAGAATAATAAGTAAATGGTGTCACAAAATATATTCGATCCGACTATTTTTATGGCAACAACTTTAAAATAAACAAAAAATGTTTGTTTTATATTTATAAAAAATGTTAAGGATTCATAATAAAAACAGACACCATAAGTACATCAAAATATAAATTTCGCATTTGAATTTATTAAAAATAAATTAATAATAATGATATAAAAAAATTATGGCACTCGCACATTAAATATTTTTATATAGCGGATGCTTCTTACCTACAAATATTTGCAGACGAAAAATGTTGGTCGCATGTAACAGGGGATATAAAAACGACATGTCAAAAAGGATTACTCGCTATTGGGAACTGTTGATCGCTTTTAAATTTGCATATACTTTTCAATTGAACCTCATAAAATTCTTCTATAAAAAAGGACGATAACAGAATTTTCATTTTTGTAATACATATTCTCACACACTACTTGCCAACATAATCTTTGAAGCAAGTTTACAATAATTTACGAACCCACATCCCAGGTAGAAAATATTTCTAATTTGCTTAAATTTGCTTATAAAGTTAGTTGGTTTTTATGTCAAATAATATTTTTTATGTTTAATTGATAAGATGACCGCATAATTTAGTGTGTACATACATATTTAGTTTACAAAAGGATTGTTGATAGAGATTTTGTAGTGTTAATTTAATAAACATAATGATTTTTTTCAATAGCTCAGACTTACTTCAGCATTTTAGAATAAATTTTCAACAAAAATTGTATTTAAGTTGTTTATTTTCAGACGCTTTCCATCTTAAATAGATTTTATTCAAAACGAATTGTTCGTCTTATTTCGTTCTTCTTACAGACATGCACAAACACACACTTAAATTTCTTTTATGTTTTTTTTTATTATGAAAATAAGAACATGAAATCAAATAACATTGTAAATTGTATTATGAGAATAAAAGCATTTTTATATGTGAAATATGTTGGTTACCTGAACTTGTGAGAAACCTAGTTTTCTAAGAAATCCATTTTATAAGGATTGTGCAGTTTTCTACAAATAACACCAAGCAGCTGTTATATTTCGTTTATGAAATAGTCATTTTATATCATGCATACGTATATATCTATATAATATACTTACATCGTTTTTTATTGTCACACTCCCGTTTTATGTATATATATATATATATATATATATATATATATATATATATATATATATATATATATATATATATATATATATATATATATATATATATATATATATATATATATATATATATATATATATATATATATATATATATATGTGTGTGTGTGTGTGTGTGTGTGTGTGTGTATTTTCCAATGATAACCCAGTTTCCAAGGAACCTATTCAACATAAATAATATTGTGCCATCATGCTTTGTTATTGAGATTAATCAAATATTTTTTAGTAATACGCTCCTTTAAAATAAAATAATAAAATAAAACTAGAACATACGTTCTTATTATAACATAGATAATAATTTTTACTTCCAGGTTTCATGTACCGGACTCTTTGAATTACGTTTAAAATCATTTCGAAATGAATATGGAAAAAATGATTTCGGCGAATGTTGCAGTGGGCGACCTGACATAAGAACTGGTAAATGTTCAGGCATGTGTCGAACACGGTTTCGTGTTTGTCTAAAACATTATCAAGCAAAGATAGACTTGAAAACTGAATGTACCTTCGGTGTTGTGTCTACACCTGTCCTAGGTGGGAATATAATAGACATTTTAAATCGACCTCGGGATGATTTTGTGAATCCCATTCGGTTTCCTTTTGAATTTGCATGGCCGGTAAGTTATTTTGAAATATTTTCGACAATAAGTATTATTGTATCCACACTGTATTTCATCTTTTTGTTTTTGAAAGTAAAACTGCTGTGTTATAAGTAAGGGAATAAAACCATCTGCCGTTTTTTGGTTGTTGAGTAATATATGTCGTATTGTGTATGTGGTGCAAGTGTATATATATATATATATATATATATATATATATATATATATATATATATATATATATAATAAATTAATATAAAAATCGGTTAATTGAGGAGTGGCGGGCTGCTACCTTTAAGGCGGTTATTTTAGAATTGTTTACTGTTTTTAAATGTGCTTTTAACTGTCAAATCATGTTTTATACATTTAATTAGTTTACAAAATTAACACAATAACGTCATTGTTTGAGGTCGAGTTTTATTACAGTTTGTAGCTCTCCAACTGTGTCATTTAATGTTCAAAAATATAAAATGTTAAAATTATGCGAACTATTTTTATTTAACTTGTAAACATTATTTATATACATCAGTTTTTTGTCTACATTAAAACGAAATTGGAGATACAACTATTATATTTACATACATTTATAAAGCACGCTTAAAACAACAATTTTATCATATGTTTTAGAGTACATAATGTTTATGAACAACATTTATTTATTATGATTTTTATCACACATTACGTATGGGGTCAGAAATATTTTGCACATTTGAATATATTCGTACGAAGTCGTTAAAATCTTTGTTATTCATTTTCAGGGAACATTCACTATGATTATAGAGGCGCTTCATGATGACAATGAAACAACATCTAGATCAAACGGTGAGTGATTTAATTTATTATTTGTCTAACGCTAATTTCTATTGGAAGAAGTTAAAAAACACATCTGTCATTTTTTATTTGGAAAGTTTAGGATAACAATTATACCTTAATTCGTAGTAATTTTAGGTAAAATTAAAATTTATTTTAGATTTCTATAGTTTTCTCCTACAATGCACATGTCTATTTTAAATCGCCGCTGACGACTGTCATAGAATTAATTTATAAATGTACAAGTTAAATTCTAAATAAAAAATTTAAAACTTTTCGAGTATTACCTATTTAATTAATTAGTTAAAAATACAAAGACAATACTTTATATTTCCGTATTATATTTGTACGATTATAATACTCGTATATTTGAAATACTTGAGATGCTTGGCTTATTATACTTCGCTGTATATTTGAAGATCTGTTTTTTATAATAAAACACAGGATATAAATTGTTTTCAATATTTTAATGAATGAAAAAATAGTTGTATTTCACCATAAGCCATCTGGATAATATTTTGATATATTATCTAACTATATACCATAACCGTACCGTAACGACAATACGGGTTCAAATACTAAATGTTTCTTATAGGCGTATATTCAAAGTGAACAGACAGGGTGATGATTCATTCAGCTCGCGATCAGAGATTCGGAGGTGTATTTCGCTGATAAAATAAGGCAAATATCATAGTTTTCTTATTCCTAAGCATATCTCTGATAATCGATGCCGGCTAACATCAGAGATTCTCTTATTTAAGGCCTTCTATTGAAATATCATTATCATAATTCTTTTATCTTTTTTAGCTTTTGGTCAATCATCCGCATTAATGAAAACTTGAGACGTTCAAAAAGTTAAACATTGTCTATTTTGAGAACATAAACTAAATTTATTTTCTCGATTTAAAAAAAAAATATTTATACTTAGCTAAATTAACTAAATATTTCTGTTTTGATTTGTTAAAACTACTTTATTTTGTTTTAAACCATGTGTTGTATAGAAATGATTGTTTAACCCCCGTTACTAATCACTGGATGAAATCCACTTAATCCATTTTTTAATAATGAAAACTCTTGGAAATGAGGTGACACGATCTTTAAATTACATTTCTTTTATCTTTAACCGTCTGAGTCCCAGGGGTATTGAAAAAACAATGTTGAAGAATTCCAAACAGTGCAACCGCGCTTTCTCTATTTTGAAAATGTATGATCTCATCAATGGCCTCATTCCACATTGTATCAGGTGTTGAGAATTTGGTATGATTATATTCAACCATATCATCATTTCGGAAAAACAAACGAATGGCATTTGGACTACGAGATTCAATGTCTTTTAGTGGCACTAAACGACTCCCAATTACATCAACTTCACGTGGCTCCAACTTGTTGCCATTGCCAATTTTTGTCAATATTGAACTAAATTGTTCATTACTTTGTCGAACGACTGTGTGCAAAGGGAAATATTTGATGGTACGCCACAAAATATCTTCATTAAGTATTGATTTGGGGCGTTGATATATCGGTGTAGCTCTCACTGGAGGTAATTGATGTAAAGCACCGCAGAAGATGACATTCATACCGCCAAATGGTTTATCAAAGCTATTCGTACTTGCTTGTAATCGTGAATTTATCGTGTTGAATAATTCGGCGCCTATCATACTTATTTCATCAAAAACACAATACGGATCTCACGAAATATTGATTGAAAGATTTGTAAACTTTGATAATTAAAACCGGTGTCGCGTTGCGATATAAAAATTTTAAATATGAAATGAACAGTTTGTCCACGAAGAGCTACAGCAGCTTTACCGGTTGACGCACATGCGACATATGAATTATATGTTCATATGAAAATTTGTAATGATTCTGCATCAGAAGCTTGCATTCGATATATTGCTCCCAGTATGAGCTCTCGTTGTTCAGGATTTGTTAAACGCATCATTTCACAATAATCTTTATGGCTTATAGAACGTTTTGGCACTACATTCATTCGGTCAATGTGAAATCTTTTAATATCTTCATTATTTGCCATTACTTTATTTTTATTGGGTATTTTGGTTTTTTCGACAATTTCGTTATCAATTTTTTTGTTTGTCAATTACCTCATTTTCATCATTGTTTGTTTTATACATTTCTCCGCACAAGTCTAATGTCAAAGCAATGTCCAATTTTGAATAATATGATTTTTTTCGTGATAATAATAATTCTTCATTAAGTATCCTGATAAATTTGTTTGTATTTTGACCCTTCCAATAAATCGTTTTCCTCATTATCAAACGGGTAAAACAATAACACAATTTCACGACAATAATTATCGTAATCAGTATCGACATTATAATCAATCCAACGAACTATTTCCGATTTACCCCGCATATAATAATCAGTTTACTTCGTTTACCCCATACAGCAGCAAAATCAATTAAATTTACATGTCATATGAACAGGTCTTTTTTAATATTTTTCAATAATTGTATATTGCGCTATATCAGATGATTCACCATCTACATGATCCCGATCGAGCTGTTTTCTTGTCTTACGTACTTTTAATCGATTTGGGGCCAGGATGTAATGATAAAGTCAACTTTTCTGCTTGTTTCCGACATAGGTAAACGTAGTAGGAACCGTGCCTCCTCTTGTACAGTTAATTCTATGGAATTTAACATATCGATACCTAGAGCTTTGTACATATCTAGATAATCGTACTCTGGGTGTTCTTCCTGCAGCTGTAGTAATTTTCGATGAATATTACTTATGCTACGATTCGTTTTATTCACATAATCGGCTACATAAGATGCACATGAATTTTCTTCACATATATACTGTAGATCTATATTTACGTCCCTCCATAACTAGACCTAAATCAAAATAATTTCGATTAATAAATTTTCGGTGCTATTGAGAATTTAGTGTCAGGCGCATAAAAAATTTATTCGATGATTAGCTCGTGGAATTCGGAAAACTCGCAGTGATTAACTAAATTTGATGGTTAAATGAGCTTCGTTCTTTAAAACGGACAGTTTTTTGCAAGTTTACTCGAAATCCTCAAATTCTAGTACGACAGTCCCGGGTGTTTTACAGAAAATATTCCATATTCCGACGATTATACTAAGATATTGTTAACTCGCACGAGCAGAATGGGCTAATAGATCATTTCGTCTTCAACAATGGAATACACTGAAATTAAGATCTGTAAATAATAATTACATAATAATGTGAATTTGTACTTAGAATAAAGAATAATCTTTACAGGGTTTAGCTTATACAATGTTAATCAAAATTCATGTAAATAAGATTTATATCGTACACTTCTTTATCATTTGAAATAATTCTTTACCTATTTGACTGTTGTAATGTTCTTTTAAAACATTTGATTTGTTTTATATCCTTATCTAACCATATCTTCATTTTAATATCAAATAACTCTCAGTCCCACTTTGATGTTAGAATTTACGTTTCTAGAGATTGTATTTTTTGAGTTATTAAGGAATAAAATAATGAAAATTTGTTGACGTTTAATCTTATCTTGATTACTTGACGTCACTAGTTTTATGTTGGGTAAATAAAAATGTTTAAAGAATACTATTTAAAAATGCTAAGATAATTTATTCTATAACATTTTCACCTGTAAAATTAGCTATACTACAACTCTTAACAACTTCAACTATTGTATTTGAATAGATGCTATTTAGAATAACTTGTATCCATAAAATTAATGTTGAAATTTAAATGGCAACGGTAGCTATGGGCCCTCAAAGTTTAAATATGAATTTACATAAATCATAAGAGTGTGTTAAGTTTTAACATTTATTTATCGTAACCGTTTTAAACTTTATCTTGGAGTGCAATTAGAGAATGCAGAACGTATATCACTTTTCCTAACGGCCCACTCAATTTTGTGGGTAAGGCAAAAGAAGCATGACAAAATTTTATTTTTGTATGTATTTTGAACCAACACACACATTTGTGCATTCCACTTAATTCGTTTTCGTCCGAGAAATAACACTATAACTATAATAATAGTATAATAATTAATATGTTATCAAAAATAAATAATTAATATGTTATAAATATAATTTATATGTTACCAAATTATAATGTTTTTTTTTTTTCAAAAATAATTCTGATCTAATCTAAGGTGTTGTTGAAATCCGGAAGAGATTACAACCTGTCATTTTTCACATACACGTTTGTGTGGGCCGGACTTAAATATAAGTAAAGATTTCATTCCGAATTTAACCATTTTCATTTATAATGACTTTATTTTGTCGATCGTTACATACGGTGGCAACACAAATGGTACCGTTGGATTCCCTAATCAAACGAAGGTGAGGTTACTCCTATCACTTCGGGCGTTAAAGCCCCCCTATCAAGTTATAGACGTTTAAAGAGGAGGCTTCCAACACAACACCTTATATTAAAGAAATTTCAATATCTTGAGAAATAACCCTTTTTATGTCCAAGTATTAGTTTCATTAAAAAACTGATAACATTGACTTTTAACCCTTTGCACTCGATTTATTTTCAAGGTTGTTGGGTGTCAACTTGTATTATTTTTAGCTAAATGGGTTAAAATAATATACAATGGTAGAATTGAACGTACATACATATTATATTTATTTTGTAATAAATGAAATAAATAGTTTTAATTTTTATAATCTTTTATACCCTTGACAGACTAGCGATTAGCTAAACGCGTTTAATCATTTTTTCGAGTTTATCTCTTAATGTGTTGTTTTAGGTTTAATAACTAAACCGTTTTAGTGCACTAATCTCTCAATATATTGAACTTTATCGAATAAAAATGGGTTTAGCGAGAGCGCCATCTAACAATGAAGGTTAACATTTATAAATAGGACAATGTCATTTAGTGCTGTGATACAATGATAGATGCCGCTCACTTTTTGAGTTATTCCTTTCGAGTTCAAATTTTTTTTGCTTCAATTTAAGTTCAACATACACAAATGTGTATATAAGTAATGACAGGTTGTAATGTCTTCCGTATTTTAACGGATCTTAGTTAAATGGGAATTCTTAAAAAAGACCATAATAATTTGATAACACATAAATTATATAATATTAAATATTTGGTTTTGATAACATTAATTATTTTATTATTATTATAGTTATTGTTATTTTTCTGAACAAAACAAAATTAAATTGTATGCACAAATGTGTATACTGGTCTTCAATTTACACATAATTCTATTCTAACACATTCGTTTCTCGTAATCAAAATTTGCATACACAATTGCGTATACTGGCCGTGCAAGGTTATATCCCTTTTCCTGCCTGCCATCACAATTGTGTGGGTAACGAAAACGAATCATGTCAAAAATTGATTTTTGTAGTTAATATGGACCAACGTCCATTCCTCTTACAGTAGAGTACGTATTATAATACCATGACAAATAAAAATTGCGTTCTTCAAGGGGGATTAAAACAATCGAGTAGAGTTCGCGATAGCTATTTTCCAATTTAAAATTAAAAATTTAATTTTTTTTTAATTAAATAATTTTGATTTAATATAAATCTATGTGTACATATAACCAAAAAATCCATCATAAAAGTTGTATGGTTTTCTTGTAATATCGTTGTTCTGTATTAGTTCTGTCAATGACATTTGTTTAATACCGATTCCGGACAAACATAGCGCTACCGTATTTTATTATTGAAATAGGGTTTGCTAAGCCTCATAGTGTGTCAACCTAATTGGTTTTGTAGTAGATTAACTAAACTAGTTTAGCTAAACGCGCTTAGCTAAACCCTAGTCTGTCAAGGGTATTACAGTGTGGTACTTTTTTTCGTTTTAAATAAGGTATAATAATTATAACTGTTTAGTTAAAAAGTATTTCAAATTTAAACAAAACTTTTACAATTCTATTTTTTAATTTTTTTTTATGAAATTTTTTTGTTCCTGTACCATTTAACTCTTATCAATTCGGTAAACAAAAATGTACCATATTAGGGGCTAGTACATAATTGCGGACTACTGGAAATAAAACGATAAAATAAAAAAAAATTTAAATGCTACTTGCTTAGTTCTTAAGGAAAAATTTGCATTTGGTATTTGAGCATACTAAATGTGAAGTATCAGTACAAATTTTAAATGATTTCATTTATCTATAATCTATAATATGTTCGTTGGCCACAAATCTTAAAATGCGTACAATGGTGTTGAGTGAACAGTCACACGCGATTCAATTTTTTGTAAGTCCATAATATTTATTATATGAGGATTTTCTCGTCGGTTCATGATTTAATGTCTCGCATACATTACATGATTTATAATTAGTTTGATGTGTTTCTATATGCTTTTTTGGTGAAAATTTGATTTTGTTAACACACAGAATTATGTTCAGAGTATTTCGATTATAGACTATTCCGTCTTTAAGACGTAATTAGAGAATATATACTATAAATTTCGTAGCGTAACACCGCATACCCAATGGAAAACTTATGATTTATGACATACAGAACAGTATGAAAAATATTTTGAGAACAAAAAAATTTTAGCTCGTTATGTTGGTAAAAAACTTATGAAAAAAGTTATCAAACTTTTAACATTTTGCTTATGAGAAATGCAATGAAGTAAACCGCGTTTGTAAAATTGTTGTTGTTGTTTTTTTCGAATTTGATTTGAGCTGTTGCTAATGACAACAGAATCATTTAATCATTCTAATTTGCTTAAAAAATATGTATAGGTACAAATGTATAGGTACAAATAAAATATGTATAGGTACAAATATATGTATAGGTACAAATAAAATATGTAGAAATAAAAATATGTATCAATAAAAGTTATTTCTTATTAAATATAAATAATTTCAAAAATCACACAAACATTTTATTTTGACGTTTCAGATTTTTACAAATAATCAAAAAATTATTTTGTTCAATGAAGTTAGTTTTGCTTTAATTTTTTCCTATTCATTGGGTATGCTCTTCGTTAGTCATATGTCATAAGTCGTAAGAAAAAAATTTTTCATTGGGTATGCGGTGTAACTATCGTAATAAGTTGATGGAATTTTTGATTGGTTGGTTTTAAGATAATGTTTATAGTAGGCCTGACATATGTAGTTACGTACTTCGATTTTTTTTTTACAGAATTTAAATTTTTGTTAACAACTGATGCTTTGAAAATAATGAAGTAATCTTTGATTTACCAAAGTCACTCTTTTCAAGTTTATTTGATGTTTCATGTAAATAGTTATTTAGTATTCACTTCATTACTTGAATGGAAATATTTTTTACTGCAAAATACATGATAAATACGGTAAATATATATGTTTTTAAACTATATTTGGCTAGCACGGGATTGCGTTCTATATAATTGGCTGATCTGTAATTGCGTGCTATGGGCCGTAATTACGGAATTCTATGTATGCTATTACGTTCTAACGCATAATTTTGGACCATTTGGACGTTATGGTGAATTAATTAATTTATTGTTAATCGGAAAATTACATAATATAAATCGATCGCTAACACAAAAAAAAAACAAAGGAAAATAATTTTTTTTCGAAAGTCCCGTTAATCTTATTTACTATATAAAGATTCATTCGTTGCAACGTTGTTTAGTATCGAAGTGTTTGTGTTTTGTGCAACATAGTAGTGAATTAAAATTAAGTAACATCTGGGTTAATGTAATTTAAATAATTTTTAATAACCTAAGTAGGTAAAGTATAATTTATTAAGTTAAATAATACGTGTTATTTGATCCAGGTTGTCAAAAGTAATAAATGAACCAAGTATGGATATACACACTCAAGTGTGTACATTTTTCATATATTTCTAGTTTTATAAATGGCATCACATTATGTCACGAAAAACATATACGCCCGAAGCGTTTCAGAAGCTCTCGACTTGATAAAACCTGGAACTATGACTGCATGCAAAGCAACTAGAGTCTATCACATACCCAAACAGACATTATTAGAAAAGGTAAATTTTTCGCGATTTCCAACAAAGTAGCTGACATCTGCTGAACAAAATGTGAATCATAGTTTACTATGAAGCAAGGGGGATTAAAACTGTCATAACAATGGATTTGACAATTCTCGTCCCCCTTGTAGACGTAGAAACCAACGCTATCTACATTCGATGAAAATCGCTAATTACTTAGATAAAAAGTAGTCGAAATTAAATACATTTTTGAATTGTGTTGATGAATGTTTAGGAGATAAGATGAGAATTTATATTATTTCTGGAAAAGCGTTAAAACTGATTTGGATAATAATACCGAGAATATAAGAACAAAATCAATCGATTTTGGTAATTCTGCATTGGAGGCAAATTTTTGTACCGAATCATTTACGAATAGTATCGATTGGTCAGAAAATGTCACAGTTATCGATCTAGAAGTATACAAGAGAATGGAAGCCTAGCCATTTCAAATCCAAAAGCTAACAAAACCATACTCGAATCGAATAACGGTTCCACAATAAAAAACTATGAATTATGTAGATGCATTATTAGGCGAAAACGGCACACCAGATCTCCTAGAAAACAATGGCGACAATACTAACAGAAAAGAGTCAATGATTGTTGAAAACAGTCCAAGATCCGCATGTTCTTCACGAGATATGAAAAGCACAGTTGTATCCGTATCCAGTCAAATAGCTGAGGAAAACATAAAAGCGAGTGGTTCGAAAGCATCAGAATTTCCACCTACATTTAAAAATGCATTTTTTGGTCACAAACTTCAACATCAAATGATGTAAAAAACGAGTTAAAAGAAAATTAACTCCGACAGTGGCAACAGCCGATGAATACATCGAATATCAAAGGCGTATCGAAGAAGAAAAACGGTCAAAACTGGAAAAGATTAAATTGAAAAGGAAAGCTAAAGAGGCGAATGGAAATATCAACCAGAAAGGAAATAAGATATCCCTTAAAACAAATAGTGAATCCACACTTACTATATTAGTAGGAGAGTATGTAGTCATTACATATGAGAGACAATATTTTCCTGAATTTTTGACGATCGTGATTAATGAGGAGCCAATTAAATACGAAGAGTAAAAGATGACTATGAGCGGGATTAATTGGCATTGGTCTGATCAAGATGATATCTTAATGTATGATGCCACAAATATATTTAAAAAAAACCTCCTTTATTGCTAAATAATCGAGGAGTCTATGTCATTAAAGATTTCGACGTGTGATTTATTTCAAGAAATTTTGAAATTTGAGATATTTATATAATTATATATTTTATTTTTGTTTTACTTGAATTATTTAAATATTTATTAATCATTAATAAAAGCTGAATTTATTTGAACACTAACTAATTTTTTATTCCATTTTAATCTTTTTATAAAACGCACGGAATAAGGTACATTTTAACATTTCAACTAATTCGGGGGCAAATAGTATCCCCGAATTAGTTGAAATGTCACAATTTTAGCACGAAATTACAGACAAATCAGTGCTGACTAATTAATCAATAAATAATATAAAAATCAATTTATTGTAAATATGTAAATTGTATGTTAGTATGAAAGTTATCGCTTTCAATTTTTTTATTAACATTGTCATCTCATGGATATTTTGAATTCCACAAACTAAAAAATCTACTTAAAATTTCAAACCCTTAATATGGTACATTTACCTTTTAAAATTTTGTGATGTAAACATAGTTCAGAATCTTAGCATTCAGGAAAGCTAACTAATTGTCGTATTTGCTATATTATGTTATTAAAAATTAAAAGTTCACTAAGTATAAACATTTTGTATTTCCTTATATTTTGTAAATAATATTTTTTATGACATAAACCACCATTTGTTTCTAACAAAGAAAATACCAAATTTTTATTGTGAACTTTTAATTTTTTTAGATAACATATAATATAGCAAATGTGACAATTAGTTAGCTTTTCTGAAAGCTAAGAGTCTGAAGTATGTTTTCATCAAAAAATATTTACTGAGATGGAGTAATTGTTCATAAGCAATTCATAATTTTTGTATTTAAATATTTAACGAAGTTCCTGTTCTTAGATTGAAGTTAGGTTTTTAACGTGAATTATACATGCAGTTCTGAAAATGAACCTTGCTATAATAAACTCGGCCATATAATTAAGTTATGTGCTTCGATTCATTTTAATTCGGGTGAATTTATTACTAACTAAAGACAATTTAAGTATTTCTGCGAAAGCTGAAAGTAACAATAAGATTTGGTACGTAGATATTGTTCAATGCCGCACGAGCGTAACGTCAATCTTCCTCTGTGACGTTCACCAGCTGGTTATTGTTGTAACATTTGTTATCAAGTGGTGCTCTTTTGCCAGGGGCAAGTCATTTTATTCGATTGGACGTGTTACCGAAAATTCCACAATTTCTGACGAGTTGTTTTATTTCGAAATTCATGCGAATTCTATATTGACCCCCCAGTAACTTTAATAGAATAATAGAATATGTGGTTTCGCTTTCGAAAATTGCCACCGAACTTCCTTTACAAAGTGGGTATTTGCGCCTCTGCGATGATATTTCGGTTTCAATAACTTGGGCCGGCCGAAAAAGACTCTGTATCTGGCCGCGAAAAAAAGTTGTATATCGGCCCGGGCATGAATTCCGGTTGAATGACTAATAAGAATGACTAAGGATTTTTGTATTTTTGTCATTCATTTTGTTTGAATTTTTAAAATATTTATATGTCCGGTCCTTTAAGGTAGCTTCAATAGCCTGGTAAAAAAGGAAACCGATAATTTTTTGAAAACTAAGGCAGAAATTTCCAATAAATTATGAAATTATGTAGTACTCATTGTCATTTGTCATTGTCAAACCGGAATTTGCACCCTGTTTATCGCTCAAAGATGTTGCTTTGATCCGAGGTACGTAAATGAGACCGGTTGCGTCGCCGTTCGTTAACTTTGCGTTTTCAGCATTCAACTAAGCTACTATAAGGCAACAAAGAGCAAACACTCATTACAAAGTTTGGGTGATCTTTTTCCAAGAGTTTATACTTCATTAGTTACGGCTGACTCTAGCGCTTCACAGTGTCTTTGGGCGTTGATGGATAGGTCGTGGCAATGGTTGTGGAAATGTCTAACCGGCTAATAGCTTTACAACAAAATATGGTCATTTATTGCTTCGATATTTCAACTCGCGTTTTTTTTTCTTGTCTATTGAATGATGATGACGATATGTCGAAAATGAGAAGCGAGTAGTCGCTATCGATATCGGCACCTCAATAGATTCTAACATCTAAAATATAGAAGAATTTCGCAACGTAATCGAATTGATTTCCCATCATTTGACTTAAACAAACAGCCTTACTGGTTTGTTCTAGGCTCCAAAACCGGTAAATTTTGTCATCCCTCTGATTATAGCATTAAAAGGACGTTCGATGAAATAAATCCGGCTTGTTATGTTAAACTTTTTAATAAAAAGACTTGTCGATTTACCGGAAGTTGACGACTTGTTGTCTTACGTTTCTGTGCATGAGAAATCCGGATCTAGATCCTTCTAATTATCACTCCAGTTGTCTGTTGGTAGCATCGAGGATGTCACTTCCAGACCGTTTAAGCTCTTGTAGCACATTTTATAAAAATATTCTACATACTTATATAATCCACATTAAAAACCATCTAAATTTTGTCTACGGGGCAGGGAATCAGACAAAAATCTACGGTTATACAGTCAAATGGTTGTTTGGTGCATCAGTCCAAATAAGTAAAAAACTTTTCAATCGTAAAAGATTGTCTGTAAAATAAATATGAAATACCTAAAATTAAAATAAAGATGGCTTAGTTAAAATAATAACCTAACATGATTTAGTGTAAAATATCAAATTTCGTAGAAAACGCTTATTTTCATCAGAGAGACTGTTGTTTTAACAGCAAACCGTTTATTTTTTTCTTAATAGCCACATTAACAAACTACCGTGGCCATTTTTCACCAAATCGGCCGAGTTTTGGTTTTATTATTGTTTATCAATTCTAACTATTTGTCGCTTTTTTTTGTTGTTATTTTATTGATAATTTTACAATAATACTCAAGATTCGAAGGCACACAAGCATTGTTTCGTAACGGGTTTAATCTTTAACTATGTTGTATGTCAACCAAAAACTGCGTCACTAGGCTTTGACAATTTCTGGAAAACCCAGAACACAACGAAGCAAATCTAAGAGACTCAAAATGTGTGATACTCGTACATTTCATTAAGCCTAGTATTTTATTCCTACTTTAATTGCATACTTCACATTTTTAGTAAACCGAGGGCATATCATCATTCTAATTTACATTTTCAAGTAATGGCGTCTCTAGCTTTCTAAAGTGATAGCTTACAGGTAACCGCGCATCCCCAATAGGATTCCTTTTACTTCTTCCTTACAGAAAACTATGAAAAAAAATTTGAGAAAACAAAATTTTTTTTTCTAAAATTTTTTTGTCATACTTTTCTGTAAGGAAAATGTTAAAGGAATTCTATTGGGGATGCGCGTTAATGCTTTCTACTTTTTATTATTATTTAACTATTTAAGTATATTATTAACTTATTAGGATTCAATGTACTATTCAATAATTTATCCATTAAAATGGTGAGGAGCCCAAATCCCTCTATGCATTGGAGTGCCAGAAAAATAAATAAATTAAAAAATAATAATTAACCAGTAAAGAAAAGAAATTGTCGAACGTAAGCAAAATTGCATTGGAAAGTATGCGATTGGCTGAAAGAGAGATTGTGATAATTTTTAGAGTTATGGCCTGGACGAAATTTCAAATTTGAGCCTCCTCTACTTTAAACAATTTTTTCCGTACTTACTAAATTTTGATAATAAATGTTTGAAGCCATTTTGTGGCAAAGTCAAGGTTATTTGTTACCAATAAAAACTGTCGAATCAAGGCCACATTTTTTAGTGGCGATATTCGGAAACAGACCTAACATTTCTTAATTATACTTAATGAAAATACACTACTATATACTTACATTAGAGATCTATATGGATTATAGAAATAATTTTTTAAGGTGCACAATTCAATATTTATCTTCTTTTCTTTTATGACGCACGTTTAGAATGGTATCTAAAATATTATAAATATAAACATAAACAGCGGGTTTTCTTAGATGTAAATAGAAGAAAATATGTATATAATATATGAATTAAATTACACTCTATAAGATATTTCTTTAATTATATTATTGTAATTACTTCTCATTTTTTTTTTCAGATGCCTTGATATCACGTTTACCAATGCAAAGAGTTTTGGACATATCATCAGAATGGACTGAAAACACAAATAAAACAACATACTCAACAATAGAATATGATATTAGAGTTACGTGTGACCCGAATTATTATGGTTCGGGCTGCGCAAATTTTTGTCGACCGCGAAATGATTCTTTTGGTCATTACACATGTTCGTCAAGTGGTGATCGTTTATGTTATTCGGGATGGCAAGGAGATTACTGTAGTAATGGTAAGTTCCTTTCTATTATTTTAATTTAAGTAATTGATATTTGTAAAGCATTTCGCTCTCTTGCTTTGGTGTAAGTGTAATGTGAATAATTTATAATTTGAAATGTACCATATTAAAAGTATATACATATTTCGCTTACTTAGGTTTTGGTTAAATGTATATAATCGTGGTTTATAATACTTTATAAATATTTAGCAGTTATATCATAAATGATTGAAATTAATTTCTCACGTCTTATCTGGTTTAAAATTATGCTGTTTTTGGATGATGTCATAAAGATTTGGTTACATTGTTAGCTAAATTTAATCTTAATCTAATCTTTCTGACGTCAAAGAACTGTTATACATATAATTAGATAAACTAGTCCCATAAACCTTAATTAATGTTAATTTATTTATTTTAACTAATTTAAGGTTAATTGCATCTTTTAATTAATCATTGCTGCTTGTTAAGTAAAACCTTTTGATTCTAAGTAGATATAATGTTCGGTTATGTAGTGTCACCTTTTTAGTTCAAACCGCGAATTTAAAGAACACCCCTTGTTTTTAATATGCAAAGAAACTAAATAAATATTTTTTCAAGAAAAATGTGAATATCTTTTTCCCTCGAACCTAAAGATGAGTTTATTGAGAAAAAAAATCTCAGAGCGTTACACAAATAAAATTAAAAATAAAGAATCGAAGAATTGTTTTAATTCTTAAGTTTTTCAACATTTATTTTTTTAAGTAATAAAATTATAATTCGTTGTTAGTATATCTAAAGAAGAAGAGAAGTTTCGTGTTCTCATCATTGAGGTTTGTGGTATTCTTTATTGGATATATCTTATTTTATTGTACATGTTTAAAAAATCCAAAAATAAAATACTTTTATTATGTCTGTGTTCTGTATGCGAAACCCGTCTATATCCATACACGTATTATAATACCCATCGAGATTTATACATATACTTGAAAACCATTTTATGATGATTCATTTAGAGAATATATTACAAGATACAGTAATTAATACAATATATTTCTCTACACAGCGGTTATTGTTCGATGTATGTAAACATTTTAATGAAGTCGAACATTAAAATTTAAAACACCTGCTTAATCTAAAACACCATAAAATGTTTCTGAAATCATTTATTGTTTTGGTTAAATTTTGAATTTTATAATTTAAAAAATTTGTAAGTGTGTACTGCTATAGTAACACTTTTATACTACATAATTTAAAAATTAAATTATATTTACTTTATAATAAAATCACCGAAAACTAAGAATAAAATAATATAAATATTATCGTGAAATTTATTGATATGAGGGACAGCTGAAAAAATTAATTTTTGTTTCTCTTCGCTTTATTTAAATGCTTATTTTATATTAAAAATTGCAGCTGTTTTAATATAATAATTATAACATTTAATGATAAAAAAAATATTGTCACGAGGCGAAAACGAACGTCATCATAATATTAAACTAGATTAATATTTGGTGTTTAATATTATTGATCATTACCGTTTGTTTATCACATATATTTGTTTGGTTGCGTTAAACTTCTTATGATCATGAATAAAAGTTCAATCTTAGTTCTAAAACCATTCATATTTAAAACAGAAAGCGCAGAATTTAAAATTTACATTTTGTTTAAAATAGTTTGATATTAATTTAATAGATTATAAGCCATCGAATTGCACAATTTTAAATAACAATTGTTGGCGTTATACTCTTGTGTAATTTGTTCGAACAACACGAACTAATGGATATCTTTCAAATACAACCACCAATTAAGGTGACCAACAAAATTATAACCTTAATAATTCGCATTTACTATTAACATACATTTTTATTTGTCTGCCATTTTCTTGAGCTCTTGCTCAGGATGGACTGTGAAATCATTGCTACTATTTAAAGTAAAATGAAAGTAGGTATCCAAACGGCACATTTCTCCTTCGGTTTTAATCACGTTATCTCTGAATTTTCTTCTTACACTGTGTCCGAATTGTGTGATAAATATTTTTTAGTACAAACATTGTGAAAATACCGAAGACACGTGAATTATCATAGTCTATGATGGGCAAAGTAAGTTTTGACAGATAAGTGATAATTTAATCGGATTGAAATTATCGAATGTACTTGTTTAGGGTATTGATTATGATTAGAAGCCAAAATTAAAAAGTCCGTTCGGCCCAAATAATTTACATTATGGTGGCAGTGATGGAAAACGCTATATTTTTATAACGTTACAATTTTTGGTACACGAGTATAGAATTTTTGTGTATTGTACCGTTACCGTTATTCGGTTATATAACGCAAAAAAATCGTTATTCTAAGTTATAATATAAAATAATATTGTGTACGTTATTGTTCCAATGTAGTTAGTACGTTCATTCATTAATAATGGAATACATAATTAATCGTAAATAATGTGATCAAGTGTAATAATTACGTATTACACATTATTAGAAAAAAAATTGAATGCGAAAAATACACCGAACTCAAATAGACATTTATTTTCATAATAAGGTTATATCTTTGGACTTTTTGAAAAAAAAGTTACAAGGTTTCTGTGTAAAAAACACGAAAAAATGTACCCGCAACGTACATATTAAACTTTTCAATATAGTGTTTCATATATCTCAATTTTATTAATTTATTTATCACTCAAAACACTTATGTTTAGTTAAAAATGTAAGAAATTATATTAGTTCGAACATAAACACAATATTTTACTACATAAGATACACTCCTGGACGAAATTAACGTTTTTTTTTTTTTTGTAATAAAAAAAAATCCCGCTGGTCAATTTTAATACTACTAGTGTCAAATGATAACACATTTATATTTTTTATCAGAAACCATCTAAAATAAAGTCTACTGCAAGCCAATCAATATAATGTTTCAAAAATGCTTAATCAAGAGTGCATGTTGTTTGAAATTCAACGCAACCATCGGCTTTTGTACCATTGCATATCAATTATTTGTAAATGCAAGACCACTAGTTCTTGTAAATCTGTTTTAAAGCAAACACCTAATATAAGACCCATTGTAATATGGCACCCTTTCATGAGCTGGAGGCGGTTAAAGTTGCCACATTGTATCAGGAAGATTATTCTAAAGTACAAATCGCACGAAAATTAGGAATGAACCAATCTTCGGTTTCACGAATACTTAAGCGATATGGGGAGACCGGAGAATATAAAAGAAAGCACCGACAAGGACATAACAGGTGCACAACCTAGCATGACGACCGATTTTTAAAAATTAATTCGTTACGAGATCAAAAGCGTACTGCTACTCAACTGAAAAATGAGTTGCTTAGTGCCCTTCAAGTGAATATTAGTGCCAGAACAATTAGACGAAGATTAAAAGAAGTGAACCTAACTCCAAAGCGGCTCGTAAAAGTTCCACGGCTTCTCCTCCGTCACAAATCCAGCCGTTCAGAATTTGCTCATACTCATGCAAATTGGGGAACTGATCAATGGGACACTGTTCTCTTTTCATATGAGACCACAATTATATTATAGAAACCAGATGGATGTAATCTTGTATACAGAAGAGTTGGAGAACTATGCACCATAATCTATGGCTTTATAGATTATGTCAGTTTTATGTTAACGCTTCAGTACACGTAGCTGCAACGGTACATCCATATCTCCAAAACATCGGCATTCATGCACTTAAGTAGGCACCAATGACCCCGGATCTAAATTCGATCGAACACGAATGGGACATTCTAAAACGCTGTATTAGATTCGATAGCAGAGCTGAGTATTGCAGCGTAAGGAGAGTGGAATCCCATTCAGCAAGAAAGGATACAAAGCATTCTACTTAGTACGGCCAGAAGAATGGAAGTTGTATTTAGGGCACGGGGGGGGGGGGGGGGAAATACTCATTACTAAATTAATCAAACTAAATTGTAACAAAGCTAATTTTAATGTTTATAAACCGCTTTTGAAAATTATACAAAAAAAAACAGTTCGACACATTTTAACATTTTGCAATGAAAAATAGCCGCTTTAATTCCATAACTCCACATTTGTGCCTCTTTTGATTAAAGTTTAAATTTGGGATCATTTGATTGATACCAATTCCACTGAAATTGGCCAGCGGAATTTTTTTGTTATTAAAAAAAAAAAAAAAAAAAAAATATGCGTTAATTTTGTCCACGAGTGTATTTTGGAAATAATTCGCACAAAATTTCAAATTATTCACACAATTTTAATACATCTATTAAAAACGAAAATAAATTCAACATTGAAATGCACAAATGGCGCGGTGTATATACAAATAAATAAGTAGTAGTAAATTTATAAAATCGGTTAAAATCTCGCGATTTTATAAAGTTACATAACGTAACGTTTGCGGGTAAGTTTTTTGTCCATCTCAAGCGTGAAGTTAGTAACTTATTTGGTTTGTACTCTATATTTGGTCACAAAAATCAAATACGTTACTAACTTCACGCTTGAGATGGAAAAAATCCCGGATTTTTATCCATCGTATGAATACGACTTAAAATTTCCAAAGAATATCGCATAAAATGAAAAAGGTGTACTAAAACAAAACCCAATAAGCAAATCGAATTAAAATTTAAGAAGCAATGTGTAACGGAAATCGAAACGAAATTTTATACATATTTATAACGTTATGTATTTCGTTTTGTACCGAGATTAAAAGATTGTAACTTTATGAAGCATAATTATATTAGGGCGCCTTCGGGTTGCGTTCGTTCGTTCATTCAAACAATTTTTTCGACCATTTATATTGCTCCAAAATGACGATTTTTTCTTCTTCTATTTTTTTCAGATTGTTCGAAAAAAATTGTTTGAATGAACGAACGAACGCCATCATAAAGGCGTCTTTATTTTGTTAAAACGTTATAGTACATGAAACTTTTCCATCACTGCATTTTGGGCTACGCATATGGTTCAGTGTTAAATCTTGAGATAAAAAATGTAGAATAAGTAGATCGTTGTGGGTATATCCCTTTTCCGGCCAGAAATTTTTGGATTCTTCTATATAAGTCCACCACGCACCAATGTGTACAGAAAAAATTACAGGTTGTACTGTCTTCCGGATTTTAACGGATCTTAGTTAAATCGGAATTCTTTTTGAAAAAAGCATTATAATTTGATAACATAAATTATATAACATATTAATTATTTGTTTTTGATAACATATTAATTATTTTATTATTATTATAGTTATAGTGTTATTTTTCGAACGAAAACGATTTAAGTGGTATGGAAATCCAAATGCGGTATGCAAATACTTCAAATACATACAAAAATACATTTTTGACATGATTATTTTGCGTCACCCACACAATTGTGATTGTAGGCCGGAGAAGGGATATACGTTAAAATGGATCATGTTTTGCTTTTAATAGTTTCAATTTGTTTTAAATGAAAAAAAATTAAAATACAATTTCTAAGATAATCGATACAAATTTTCGAACAATCGCCAGTTTAGAAAGATTTTCAAAATATGTAATAGTGTTGATCCTGATAATCTAAAAAATGATAAATTTAATATCGCAATATAATCTGAATTGCCACTACAAAACAAAGAAATTCGATAGGAAAACCACTGTCTTGCGTAGAAATAGTTCAGCAGGCTCCGGTTTGCGTTATAAGATAATCCTTCTTTATAGTGCGGTACACATAAATTAAAAGTTACACACCATTCTCGACATAAACTAATCAAACTAGCTTCAATGCATATTAGAAACAAGCAATTAAACAAAATCAAATTTTTTTTTATATGTTTATTAACAATATTATGATTTAATTAATTTTAAAACTCTTGTTTTACAGCACGATGTCGTTCTGGATGTGATGAAAGACATGGACATTGTTCCAAACCAAACGAATGCCAGTAAGTATTTAAATTCATCAATTATTATTGTGTTTTTATGTGTTTGTTGATTGCTTATGTTTTTTAGAGGAATCATAATTAAGTAGACAATAAAATAAAACTTAATAAACGAGAGATAGACACGCCTATTTGTAAATAATTTCCCACGGCGTGGATTTCTTTTTTATTTACTATGTACCCTGAATTATTATTTTTTAAAAGTAATAATAATAATAATAATATTATTGAAATTGAGATTACAATCGATAAATTTTTATATTTTATATAAATACTCGTACAAGAACTTTATAAAGTATAAAGAAACGAAATAAAAAAGTGTCTGTTAACCTGCATTGCATCGCTTGTGTACGATCATATTTTATTCATTACGAGATTTGTGCTATTAAGCAGGTTAAATAGAATATTGATGAATGGTTTGTGTTTGATTGTATTACGCTAACACAATCGAATAAAGTAATTTAGTAAATGAATGTATAAAATTTATGTTTGAATAATTTGATTTGAGTGGTTTGAGTATATAAGTATGTGTGAGTACGTTATTACTTTGGAAGATGTAAACCTTACGGATGATTACGGACCAAAACTTATTCTCTTTCATTTTTCAAACGTTCCAGAACCGTTAGATATTAGATACAGGATGTGGAGCGCCATTACATTCGGTACATTGAACATTTACTACATACATAATAGTACAGTAAACAATACCCCTCACATACTTCCTAGTCACGATTTTGCTACTCTTCTGGCGCTGCAAACAGTAAGATTTGTTCATTCAAACCCTTACAACATGAATCGCCTTAAAACATTGCTTAGACCAAATATTGGTAATGTGACTTATACTCGCTTTATTATTTAATTATTCCTGAAGTTCAAATATTTAACCATTTGAATGGGCCTGCGTTATATATTTTATTTTAAACAAATGAGAGTGTGTTCTTTTTTTTATGATAATTTAAATTTTATGAATTTTACATAAAGTACTAGTTTCGAGCATTTGCTCTTTGTCAACTTTAATAAAATTAAAATTATCACAAAAAAGAAACGAACAAACTCTCACTTATTTAAAATAAAATTATATAAAATCGTGATAAAAAGTGCACAATATGATAGACATCGAAAACAAAAAGACGTTCTGTTCTCGAATTTGGAAGATAACTCAGCCAACAGTTTCAGGCATAAAGTCCATAAATTTCAGGAGGCGGACTATTGCTGGTTGGGTTTCTCTTGAGTCTTGAGTATATCCATCGAAAGCATTTTTCTCATCACATTTTCCTATAAACGAGTTCAACACCTTTGTGCTTTACTTCAATAAGCATCCCTACTTACTAGGCACTGTGCCTCGGCTTAATTAACCAATATATTTGTCAAGTTGTGGTATGACGGGGGTTCCTGCTGAAACCATCCGGAGCTACTTATGTAGCGTAATATATCACGTATTCCACAGCCCGCGAGTTCCGAAAGGCTGTCCATACCATACACACCTAAGTACTTATGCCTTTTGTACAGGGTTATCCAATTCGAGGTTGATAAAGTAGAAATCTGTATACCGACATCTGTCAAAGATAAACGTCAAGTACGCTGTCATTTATTTAGTTGACATTCTGCCATTTAAGAATATGGATCATTTAACAATCGACCAACGCGTTAAAATTATTAAATCCGTCGATGCTGATTTTTCGAACAAAATTTTCTTCAGTGATGAAGCTCATTTTTCGCTTGGTGGATACGTTAATAAGCAAAACTGTAGAATTTGGGGCTCAGAAAATCCACAATTGATTGTAGAGAAGCCATTACACCCGGAAAAAGTCACTGTTTGGTGCGCATTGTGGTCTGGTGGTGTGATTGGGCCGTATTTTTTTGAGAACAACCGTGGACGAACCGTTACCGTCAATTCTGAGCGCTATGGCCGCATGTTAACCGATTATTTTTTTTACGAAAATCGAAGATTATGATCTTGACGATATGTGGTTCCAGCAGGATGGAGCAACCAGTCACGTAACACGAGCAAATCGAGATCTTTTGCAAGAGAAATTTCCTGGACGTTTGATTTCGCGATTGGCTGATGTCAATTGGCCTCCAAGATCCTGTGATTTAACGCCTTTGGATTTCTTTTTGTGGGGCTACGCGAAAGATCGTGTTTACGCAAACAATCCTCAAACTCTTGACGAATTGAAAACTAATATTCGTAAGGTAATGGCCGAGATACCGCCCGAAATGTGCCGAAAAGTCATTGAAAATTACCTCAAAAGAATCAAGGCCTGTAAGAAGTCCCGTGGAGGACATTTGAATGATATCTTGTTTAACTAAAAATGGCAAGGATCAATCTGTAAAATGAAATAAAAATTACAATACATTGATGGAGCCTGGAGCTCATCGAGGAACACCCTTAACAGATGTGGATGGCATCGTGGACAGAAAACGAATCCTATGGGCACTGAACGGTTTTAAGCCTTATAAATCGGCGGGCCCAGATCGGATTATACCAGCAGAGATCCAAAGGAACTCTGCGGTCATCCTCCCCTCGCTGGAGGTTATCTTCAGGGGATGCCTGCAATTGGTCTATATTCCCAGGAAATGGACGGAGGTCAGAGTGGTTTTTATCCCGAAATCGGGAAAAAGCTCACAGGCTTATCCAAAGGACCTGAGGCCTATAACTCTATCATCCTTTCTGTTGAAAACCTTGGAAAGATTGATAGACGTACTTATTCGAACAAAAGTTGATCCGAGGAATTGGGCAATGTCTCAGCATGCGTACTGTAAGGGAAAGTCGGTGGACACAGCTCTGCACGATCTAGTACGCATGATTGAGAAGTCAATTTACTCGCAAGAGTATTGTATGGTAGCATTTCTCGACATTGAGGGTGGCTTTAATAATGTAAAAACAGAGGCGATCATGGAAGGATTGTCATTTTTGAAGGTGGATTATCCTATAAGTAGGTTGATAAATCAGATGCTGGTAAGCAGGATTATTATCTCGGAACTGGGAGAGTCCACCATTAAAAGGCGTGTGGTTAGGGGAACCCCGCAGGGAGGAGTCATGTCCCCCTTTCTTTGGAGTGCAGTGGTGAATGGATTGCTGTTGGAATTGGAGAAAGAAGGGATGGGGGTTGTAGCGTATGCTGATGATGTAGCGATAGCTGTCTCAGGCAAATATCTGCATACGATTAGGGATGTTATGCAGAATGCACTCCTGATCGTTACGAAATGGGCCGGCAAATGCGGATTAGGGATCAACCCGTCCAAGACAGAGCTGGTACTATTTACTAAGAAATATAAAATTCCGGTAGTTAGCCCTCCTACTGTGAACGGCATTAGACTGGCTTTTGCTGACAGAGCGAGATTTTTGGGCATAATCTTGGACAGTAAGCTCAGCTGGAAGCCTAACATTGTAGAAAGGGTGAATAAGGCTAATGTAGCCATTTACTCTTGTAGAAACGCAATAGGGAAGAAATGGGGTTTGAAACCAGAGCTGGTACACTGGCTCTATACCGCAGTGGTAAGGCCTGTGCTGATGTACGGGGTGGGCGTGTGGTGGCCAGCTCTGGAAAAGGTAACCTACATAAGGATGTTGGAGAAGGTGCAAAGAACGGCCTGTATGCTTATAAGCAGGGCGCTTAGGACAACACCTACACGCGCTTTAGAGGTTATGTTCCACCTTATTCCAATCGAATTTTTTGGTAAGCAGATGGCAGCCAATGTGGCTACAAGGCTCTCGGCTGTCTCTCAGTGGAAGTGTCTTCAGGTGGGACACTCGACGATAGTTAGATCACTAAGGGAAGAACTGGTGAATCTAGATTATATTAAACCAACGTTGTGCTTCGATATAGGTTTCCGGATCATCTGTCCTTCTAGGGAATCCTGGAGGAACGGATCAATACGGGAAAAGGAGGCACTGACATTTTTCACGGACGGCTCTAAGCTAGACGGCAAAGTAGGAGCTGGAGTCTTCTGTGAGAAGCTCAATGTTAATATTTCCGTTCGTCTCCCTGACTACTGCAGCGTGTACCAGGCTGAAGTGGTGGCGATAGGGGAAGTCGTGACATGGTTGAAGCATAACGTGGTATCTGTTAGGGATATCGCGATTTATGTGGACAGTCAAGCGGCACTCAGGTCACTAGAGGCGGTTTCTCTGAAGTCACGGGTGGCGCTGGATTGCCGATCATCTCTTAATGAGATGAGCGAGTATTTCAGCATCCAGATGATCTGGGTCCCTGGTCACTCGGACGTCACGGGAAACTGCAGGGCAGACGAACTAGCTAGGTACGGTACGACTCTCCAGATGCAACCGGAAAGGGCAGGTCTGGGGAGGCCTATAGCAGCGCTCAAATTGACGCTCAGTAAAAAGGCAATCGCCTTAACAGATGAGAGGTGGACCAACACTCTCACGTGCAGGGTAGCAAAACAGGTTTGGCCAAAACTGGACCTGCGGCGCTCCAAGGCACTTGTATCCCTGGGAAAACGAGAATTAGGATTGGTCGTAGGGATACTAACAGGACACTGCCTTTTTGGTGAACATGCGAGAAGGCTGGGTCTAGAGACGAATGACTTTTGTAGAAGTTGTATGGACGAAGAGGAGGAAGAGACGCTAGTTCACTTCCTATGCTCATGTCCGGCACTATCATACAAAAGACGTAAGTACTTGGGTGTGTACAACATGGACAACCTTTCTGAACTCGCGTACTGTAGGGTGCGAGATATTTTACGCTACATCAGTAGCTCTGGTTGGTTTCAGCGGGAGTAAGGGGAGATTGGATCCTGTGGTATCACAATGGGCCATTATTGGCCTAAGTGTGCGATAGCAGCCACTCTAACCTAACCTAACCTACAATACATTCCGAATATTTTGTGTGTTTTTTTTAAGTTTACTTTACCAACCACGAATTGGATAACCCTGTATTTTTTATATTTTTTTTTTTAATTATCTATATGTATGTTAATTGTGATCCTGCTGGACGGCCCTTTGGATCAATTGCTGCTTAATATAAATAGACACCATTGTAAGGTTTATTGTAAATAGATGTGGGGTTGAGCTAATATGTTTGAGGAGAATCAAAAGCTCAAGCCTGATATAAGCATAAACTAGCTACTGGCCTCCATAAAAAGATAATTAGTAAAATACTGTGTCAAATATTAGCAGAAAACTAACGGGATTACGAAATGAAAATAAAATGGCTGGTTAAATGAAGGAAATGGCTGTATTTGGAGTTTTAATAAACTGCACATTTGACAACAAATGAGCTTGAAAGCTCAACGTTACGTGTACGGTTTCATTCTAAATTGTAATGTAAACAAATAAATAAATAAAATAAAGATAGTGCCGGACACGAGCATAGGAAGTGATCTAACGTCTCTTCCTCCTCTTCGTCCAAACAACTTCTACAAAAGTCATTCGTTTGTAGACCCAGCCTTCTTGCATGTTTCCCAAAAAGGCAGTGTCCTGTCAGTATCCCTACGACCAATCCTAACTCTCGTTTTCCCAGGGATACTAGTGCTTTGGAGCGCCGCAGGTCCAGTTTTGGCCAAACCTGTTTTGCTACCCTGCACGTGAGGGTGTTGGTGCACCTCTCATTTGTCAAGGCGATTGCCTTTTTACTGAGCGCCGATCTAAGCGCTGCTATAGGCCTCCCCAGACCTACCCTTTCCGGTTGCATCTGGAGAGTCGTACCGTACCTATCTAGTTCGTCCGCCCTGCAGTTTCCCGTGATGTCCGAGTGACCAGGGACCCAGATTATCTGAATACTGAAATATCTGAATACTGAGATGATCGGCAATCCAGCTCCACCCGTGACTTCACACAAACCGCCTCTAGCGACCTGACCGCCGCCTGACTGTCCACATAAATCGCGATATCCCTAACGAATACCACGTTATGCTTCAACCATGTCACGACTTCGCCTATCGCCACCACTTCAGCCTGGTACACGCTGCAGTAGTCAGGGAGACGAACGGAAATATAAACATTAAGCTTCTCACAGAAGACTCCGGCTCCTACCTTGCCGTCTAGCTTAGAGCCGTCCGTGAAAAATTGTAGTGCCTCGTTTTCCAGTATTGATCCATTCCTCCAGGATTCTCTCGAAGGACAGATGGTCCGGAAAACTTTATCGAAGCACAACGTTGGTTTAATATAATCTAGATTCGCCAGTTCTTCCCTTAGCGATCTAACTATCGTCGAGTGTCCCGCTTGAAGACACTTCCACTGAGAGACAGCCGAGAGTCTCGTAGTCACATTGGCTGCCATCTGCTTACCAAAAATTTCGATTGGGATAAGGTGGAACATAACCTCTAAAGCGCGTGTAGGTGTTGACCTAAGCGCCCCGCTGATAAGCATGCAGGCCTTTCTTTGCACCTTCTTCATCATCTTCCTATATGTTACCATCTCCAGAGGTGGCCACCACACACCCACCCCGTACATCAGCACAGGTCTTACCACAGCGGTATAGAGCCAGTGTACCAGCTCTGGTTTTAGACCCCATCTCTTCCCTATGGCGTTCCTACACGAGTAAATGGCTACATTAGCCTTATTCACCCTTTCTACAATGTTAGGCTTCCAGCTTAGCTTACTGTCCAAGATTATGCCCAGAAATCTCGCTCTGGCAGCAAAAGCCAGTCTAATTCTGTTCATGGTAGGAGGACTAACTACCGGAATTTTATATTTCTTAGTAAACAGTACCAGCTCTGTCTTGGAGAGGTTGATCCCTAATCCACATCTGCTGGTCCATTTTGTAACGATCAGGAGTGCATTCTGCATAACATCCCTAATCGTATCCAGATATTTGCCTGAGACAGCTATCGCTACATCATCCGCATACGCTACAACCCCTATCCCCTCTCCCTCCAGTTCCAAGAGCAATCCATTCATCACAACACTCCAAAGAAAGGGGGACATTACTCCTCCTTGCGGGGTTCCTCTAACCACCCGCCTTCTAATGGTGGCCTCTCCCAGTTTCGAGGTAATAATCCTGCTTACCAGCATCTGATTTATCACCCTACATATGGGGTAGTCGACGTTCAAAAATAGCAATCCTTCCATGATCGCCTCCATTTTAACATTATTAAAGGCAACCTCAATGTCGAGAAATGCTACCATACAGACCTCTTGCGAGTAAATTGACTTCTCAATCATGCGTACTAGATCGTGCAGAGCTGTGCCCACCGACTTTCCCTTACAGAACGCATGCTGCGACATTGCCCAGCTCCTGGGCTCAATTTTTGTTCGAATACCTATATCTACCAACCTTTCCAAGGTTTTCAACAGAAAGGATGATAGAGTTATAGGTCTCAGATCCTTTGGATAGGCATGCGAGCTTTTTCCCGATTTCGGGATAAAGACCACTCTGACCTCCGTCCATTTTCTAGGAATATAGACCAGTTTCAGACATCCCATGAAGATACCTTCCAGTCAGGGGAGGATGACTGCTGAGTTCCTCTGGATCTCTGCTGGTATAATCCGATCCGGGACCGCCGATTTATAAGGTTTAAACCCGTTCAGCGCCCAATGGATTCGCTCCTTATCCGCGATGCCCTCCATCTCTATTGAAGGTGTTACTCGATTAGCTCCAGGCTCTGTCGAGTCTTCAAAGCTTCCCGGAAAATGGGTCTCGATGAGGAGCTCCAATGATTCCGCACTTGAAGCTGTCCATGACCCGTCTGGTCTAATTAAATAACTAGGACTGGTTGGGTTAGTAGCTAGAATTTTCTTAAGGCGAGAAGTCTCAGAGACCTCCTCCATCCTACAACAGAAGAGTCTCCAAGACTCCCTTTGTGCCTTCCTCAACACTTTGTACTTTCTGAGGTCCTCCTTATAGGAGTCCCAATCCCGAACCTCCCTTGTGTTCTTAGCTTTATTAAAAGCTCTCCTACACACACTCCGATATGTTCCCAACTCCTTGGACCACCATATCGGTTTCTGCCTGCCCCTAGGAAAAAAAACTTATTATTATAATTTAAACTAAACGAAAACTAATTATCCGATACTTATAAACCTGGGCTCATTTTAAAGATAAATGAATAGGGATTCTAAAAAAATTATAAAATTGGTACCATGTTTCAACTCTTCCTATTCAAAATGGCCGCCAAAATAGTATGTTAGAATTTTCTCAAAAACCTATTTTTTTTTTTTAATTTTTCCTCATTTAATTCTATTGAACACACCAAAAAATTGTACTTGTGTTATTTTTTGTTTTCTTACAAAAGACATTTAAGTAAAGAGGTCTACCTATTTTTGTATTTAAAATCAAATTTTAATGTGGTATTTTTTTTTTTTTTTTTTTTGCAAGGAAACAAAATATCGCAAGTCCAATTTTTAAGTACATATATATATTTTTATTATTATTATTTTTATTATTATTATTTTATTAAATGTATTACAAAATAAATAAAGAAATTTAAAAGTATTTACACAATCAAAATTTACATGTTACATATTGTTCACTATTTGAATATTTTTTACATTTTAACTTGCCTTCTCCTGAAGGTATAATTGCGTGAAAATCGTGGGTTCCTTTTATTGTTTTCAAATTCCCTAGTCTCCAGTTGAATTTGTTTACTTCAAATCTTCATTTACTTCAGTCGAGCGCGGCAAATGACTTTTAATATAATCAGAAACGTTTCTTAAATTTTTCGAACATTTCGTCTCAGGAAACGGCTTACAACACTTTTTGAGCCCAGACATTATTACACTTATTAATTGAACTACTTTAAATTAATTTTTTGTTATTTAAACAAGCAAATGCTTCAAATAGAACTTCACAAGTTAAACTAACTGAAATATTATTTTAAACTCTAATTTATACAAAAATGTTAACAAAAGCCACTGGTTATGTTATTTTACAGGCCTACTCCCCCTTCTATAGAATCTCAAAAAAATAATTTCAGGAATACAAATAAATTTTTAAAATTTCGATCCAAAAGGTTATACTTATTCAGGTACAGAAAATAGTGATTAAACCTTACAAAATAAATGAGTCACGACAAAATTTTATTATTCTACTAATTTTTTTAGGAGCTATCCATAAACTACGTCACGGGTTCAGGTACAGAAAATACGCTTAATCCTAACAAAATAAATGACTCATGGTAAAATTTTATTGTTCTACTAATTGCTTTAGGGGCTATCCATAAACTATCTCACATTTTTATGGGGGAAGGAGTATCGATTGTTGTGACGTGTGTCGCTGGAGGAGGAAGAGTTTTATAAAATGACAGGTTGTGACGTGACGTCACGTGACAACGTGTCTAATTATACATAATTACAGCAGTCACTTTGATAGGATAAACATTCAATATAACAATTTGCAATCAGAAGCTGTTGTTCCATCTTTTGAACAAGATAGCGTTGAAAATCGCAAAAAAAATTTAATCAAATGGAATGATTTTGCTAAATAAACACGCGTAGACGCAAAACGCTGAAAGGAAGTTAAAAATGATCAAACCTAGGGTGATGTAATTTATGAACGATTTGTGAACTGAATAATTCCAAACAGTTACTTTATCAAGTTGATCGTAAAAATAGTTAAAAATAAAAAATACCACATTGACTTTGGTTTTATATATAAAAAATGGGTAGATCTTCATACTCAAACGTGTTTTGCAAGAAAACAAAAAATAACACAAGTACAATTTTTTGGTGTGTTCAATAGAATTAAATGAGGAAAATTTAAAAAAAAAAAAAATAGGTTTTTGAGAAAATTCTAAAATACTATTTTGACGGCCACTTTGAATAGGAAGAGTTGAAACATGGTACCAATTTTATAATTTTTTTAGAATCCCTCTTCATTTATCTTTAAAATGAGCCCTCGTTTATAAGTATCGGATAGTTAGTTTTCTTTTTATAGCCATATATACAACATCATGTTCATCATTTTTATCAATATTTGACACCCTGTAACTTTAACAACAACAACTACAAAATTTTTTTTTGTTCTACAGTCTTTTTTTTAACAATTACTACACATTCAAAACATAAAAAGTAAAAAATTTAAACACGACTTCCGGTTCCATATACCAATTTGTGATTTCACGTATTTTTCGCCATATATATAGGTATATATATATATATATATATATATATATATATATATATATATATATATATATATATATATATATATATATATATATATATATATATATATATATATATATATATATATATATATATATATATATATATATATATATATATATATATATATATATATATATATATATATATATATATATATATATATATATATATATATATATATATATATATATATATATATATATATATATATATATATATATATATATATATATACCACTAATAAAATGAAAATGTCATAAAATACTCTCCATCAAAAAAAAAACGAACAACCTAATTTTTTTTTTCAATAAATTATTATATTTTCTTTACAAAGCATCTTTAGTATTTGATTTTTTTTCTATTTATTAACTAATAACATCGCATTTAAAAAATTTAAAAAAAATATTAAAATTAATTCATTATTACTTAATAAAAATATAACAAAACGTAGTCAAAGAAAAAACATTCATCAATAGTATTATTTCGAATATAATTAATAATTTGTGTGCCATCCTTTCTGAGCTATGACCTCTTTTAGGCGATTCTGTATTGAATGCAAAAGTTTTCCTGTTTCTTCCGACGTAATTTGGTGTCAGTCAAATCGTCTTTTGCTCTAATACCACGTAGTCGCACCCGTTTTTCCAAATTATCCCAAAGATGCTCGATGGGCTTGAGATCTGATGATTGTGGAGGGTTCGGTAAAATGTGTTTGACATTGTAGATCAACCAGTTTTTGGTAAATGCGTGGGACGCATGTTTGGGATCGTTGTCTTGGACCAAGCTAATATGTCCAGATATTACAATTTTTGTCGCACTGCTTGTAAATGATTTTGTAAAATTTGCAAATATTGTTCTTTATTCGAGTTAGTCTCAACAAACAACTGATCTCCAACCCCCTCGGTACCCAATGCACCCCATACCATGACGTTTCCTCCACCGTGTTTCACGGTAGGGACGATATTCTTACTATTTTAGTGCAATAATTTTTTGACGTCATATAGCTAGCTCTATGCGGCCATCTGATTCGAAGATGTTAAAAGAAAGTAAAGTGTAAAGAAAATATATGAATTTATTGTAAAAAATAAGGTGTTTGTTTTTTTTCATGGAGTGTATATTCGATCCGAGTATTTTGAAGGCAACAATTTTTAAAGTAACAAAAAAATTACATATTATTTTATATTTATAAATGTTAAGGATTCACAATAAAAACAGACGCCATGTAAACATGTAACTGAACATGTAAATTTCGCATTTGAATTAATTAAAAATAGATTAATAATAATGCTATAAACAATTATTTTTAAATAATAATTCATTAAAATTATTTTCTCCTCTTAAAATTATTTTCTCCTCTTAATCGAAAACAACTTTGCTGAACATATCAAGGCCGAAAAACGACATCTACAATCACATTTTTGTGTTATTTTATTTTTTTGCGTTTCAAAAAATAAAATAACACAAAAATGTGATTGTAGATGTCATTTTTCGGCCTTGATATGTTCAGTAAAGTTGTTGCGCAAGCCAAGACCAACAATTTTGCTGAACATATCAAGACCGAAAAACGACATCTACAATCACATTTTTGTGTTATTTTATTTTTTTGCGTTTCAAAAAATAAAATAACACAAAAATGTGATTGTAGATGTCGTTTTTCGGCCTTGATATGTTCAGCAAAGTTGTTGGTCTTGGCTTGCGCAACAACTTTGCTGAAGAAAGCATAACGAAAATCTTAATGGTTCAGGAGCTATCAACGTGAATATGAGTGTATATTTTGACAAATATTTGTCTCAGAGGCAAAATATGTCGAAAGCGATATTTCAAAAATGGGTACTAACTTTGAAATGGGACTAGCACCAATGAATTCAGCATAGTCGAATTAGGTTTACCCCCCGGGTGCCCAGCTTGTCATGCAAAAAAAGTTTGAAATTCAAGCACAGTGTTATTATTAACATTTTGAACCTACGTTACTGCGACGTTGGTTTTAGGATTGTTTAGTTATTAGCGTAGAACTGTAATAATAAATCATTTGTTTTACGAAGACATATTTTATTATGCATGAATTGTAGGAATACGAACGGGATAAAAATTGTGAGAAATTCAATTTTATTTCCAATTTTGGCTATACTCTCAAAATAGTACTATACAACTTATTGATTACATTAGCCTTTTGAAACATATTAACAACTTGACAAATGACGATTGCATACATTAATTATTCTATGAACTATTTGTGATTAAATTAGTTTTATAAGGTGTAACAGTGCACTATGAGTTTATTTATTTATGATCTTTTATATGTATATATACAAATGTTGTATGTACAACGATATAACATAAGCATTCAGTAGTCATCATATTCGGATTACAATATTCAGAATAAAACGTTTTATTATTTTGAAGAATAAAAATAAATAAAAAGTCTCCATATGAAATGTGTGGGAATGCATTGATTATTCAAGACATTGTTCCCCGTACGTTTTGTAGTGTGATATGGATAGAATATGCGATTTGTATGTATAATTGTTAAAAGACAGGTTGTGTGTTTAGTGTGAAAGATATAGTTAAAATAAAAGTTAAGGCTTAGTTGCAGGTACATAAAAAATATTAATTAAACTTTTTTTTTCTCTCAAATAGATGTCAACTAGGTTGGAAAGGTTCAAACTGTAATGAATGTGAGCTATACCCTGGGTGCGTTCATGGTACATGTAAAGAACCGTGGGAATGTGTTTGTAACGAGGGATGGGGCGGACTGTTCTGTAACCAAGATTTAAATTATTGTACAAACCATCGTCCATGCCAAAATGGTGGAACATGCTTCAATACTGGCCAAGGCTCATATACATGTGAATGTCCTATCGGCTTCAATGGAAGTGATTGTGAAATATCTTCGAATGATTGTTCGAATACTCCTTGTTTAAATGGAGCTTCTTGCCGTGACGATTTACATAGTAACTTGAAATATGTTTGTGAGTGCCGACTAGGTTTTATGGGTACACACTGTGAAGTAGAATCGATAACATGTAATGATAATCCTTGTGTGGGGGGAGTCTGTCAAGATACAGCAATGGGGTTTAAATGCGAATGTCCGCCGGGTGTGTCGGGTAAACGGTGTGATATCCAAATAGACGAATGCAACCCATATCCTTGTGAAAACGGTGGATTATGTATAAATAAGGATGGTGCATTTCATTGTAGTTGTCCATCAGGCTACACTGGTAGTTTGTGTGAAGAAAATATAGATGATTGTTCGGGAAATTCGTGTAGGAATGGTGGAACTTGTATAGATATGATCAATCAATTTCGATGCCAATGTGTTCCTGGCTTCCTTGGCCCACTCTGTGACGAAAAGGTGGATTTATGTTTAACAAAACCATGTGCTAATGGGGGCTCGTGTACAAATTTAAACAATGACTATAGTTGTGCATGCAGGCCTGGTTTTACAGGAAAAGACTGTAGTAAAGACATTGATGAATGTGCTTCAAATCCATGTCAAAATCGTGGCACGTGTGTCAACCGAGTGAATAGCTTCCAATGTGTGTGTCCTAGCGGTTTTCGTGGTTTAAATTGTGAACTCGAATCATATTCTCCGATGTGGAATGATGGAAGCTTATCGCGGCATGTTTCATCAGGCAACTTACATGAAGCCCGAAGTCAGGAAAACGATGGATTGAGTAGTGGACAGGTGGTGCTAATTGCTGTTTTATCCGTAGCTATGCCGACAATTGTAATAGTGGCTACAATGGCTGTAATATGTATGAAAAGGAGGCGGAAACGAGATCAAGCAAAGGATGACGCTGAAGCAAGAAAACAAAACGAACAAAATGCTTCGCATACTTTATCACATCATCATAATTCAATATCGACTAAACGAGGCTCGAATACAACGATTGGACTAGATACATCTCATCACAATATGATCAAAAACACATGGGACAAAAGTATTAACAACATATCGAGTTCGATAAGTGTTGACGAATGTTTAATGAACACTAGCATTTATGGCGGTATGTCTAATTACAGTGATAACACAGATTGCGCTCAAATTCAGCCACTACAGAGAGCTCGATCACAGAAACAATTAAATACAGATCCCATACACAAAAAACGTGCGTCACAAATACTACCTAAAGAGTTCTACAGTCAGAATGAAAATAAAGGTTTATCACTTTTATCTGAGGGACCAATGTGTCCGTCAATATCGCAACAATCAACACAGCAGCGATGGGGAATAGTAGTTACCCCATCCCCGCAATCAACAACACTGGCAACACCAACACCGTTAGGTGGAATTATAGTGACTTCAACCACACGACAAATCGGGCATTGCAGTCCGCCGCATATGTAGTAGAACGTTTAATTCAGTGCGTTCAAAGTTATTTTTTTTTAATTCTGAAACAATATTTTGTTTTATTATTATTAGTAATTTATTTTCTAGAAAATAAAATTAATAAATTTGTATAGTTCCTTGTAAAAAGGAAATTATAATAATTAGAAACAAACTAAAAGACAATATATTCTAATAAAATAAGTAAAACTGGCCAGTTTGTAAATAGTGTAATGAATCATTATGTAATTAATGTTCAAAATAAAACTGCTTTATTTATTATGAAATAATTGAAAAACAATCGCGCGAATCAGTAAAGTATTTCATTTTTATTTCGTATCCATTCCAACATATTTTCACTGTTTCTAACAAATTTACACAAAAATATTAAGACATAATACACAAAATAGTAGGCTGTGATTTTCAATTGGTTTGATAAATTTCTACTAAAAAACCAAACAATAAAAATTCAATCATTTTTTCTCGTCATATTAACAAAACATTTTCCAATTGTACAGGTTTTAATTTTATTTTAAATAATATATTTATGTAAAGTTAAAAGTTATTGGTATCATAAAAATAAATCTTTTCTTTTATTTCATAATAATTTTATGCTTTGCCGAATAAATTGATGAACATTTCATTGTAAATATATAAAATTGATTAAAATAAACAAAACATAATTTTATTGTTAATATAAAGAAATAATTATAAAAAATTTGGTATGCTTGCTCAAATACAATGTTTTCTTATTTTTAAATTTGTGTAAAATATTACACAAATGATCGATTTTTTTTGTCTATTTTGTCTAGAGAACAAATTTATATGTACATAGATATATTTTGGTTAAGATAAAATATTGACTGGAAAATATAAAAAAAAATCTTTTGCCGTTTTTGTTATTTATTATTTTTGGATTTTTTTAATTCTGCTATGCAGAATTATTTATATATATATATATATATATATTTAGATAGTTATTACTTATAAATTCACGTAAAAATAATTATCTTAGATTTAAATAGCTAAACCATAAATACAATGATCTAAAATACAAGCACGCCACATTTTTTAATGCCTCGCAAATTGGAAGTTATGTTTGTCATTAATTAATGTTAAATAAGTAACAAAGCATTTTGTATTTATAGTTAAATTATTTATAATTATAAATTGTGATGAAATTTTGTCTATATTTAATTATTTAAATTATTATGAAAAATATAAAACTAAGTCAAAAGAAGAAAAATAAATTATAGAAAATATGATAAAGTCTTAAATAAAAATAATACACAAAAAAATCTACTCTTTGTTAACTATGGTTCTGACAACGGTAGACGAGTTGAATTATATGAGTAATTCTTTATATACCTATTATATCGCTTTTTAACACATTAAAAATAAATATGACTATGTAACAAGAAAAATGTTCCTGATTAATTAATTAGTTTTAATTTAACATCTTTAGTGAAACTCAAATTTTGCTTGAAAATTATATTTTGGTAAACTTTAAATTAAATTAAAATCAATTAATTATTCTATCTTTTATTATTTAAGTTTTAAAAATACTAAGTCAATTTTATTTAGAATTTAAAAAAATTAAGTCATTTCCTTTATATATTCTTCTTCTTTTATTTCATATATTATGTTATAAAGAACACATAGCATTAAACCAATTTTGTACTTAAAATTACTTCATTAATTTATTTTTCTCACTAATTATTAAGACTTTATATATTTTTGGTGTAAAATAAAATTGTAATATATATTATTATTTTAAATATTTAATTTAGATAGTAAAATGAATAATAAGATATGTCTGAATGCAATTATAATTATTATAATCTAAATAATTATAATTATTTAGTTAGATAGATATTATTAATTAACTATATTGCATTATTAATTATAATTATATTTACCTACTTATGAAATCTACAAACAAATAAAAAAGAAAAAACTGAAAAAAAAGGAAAAATAATAAAATACAAAAATCAAAAAATTATTACAACAAATAATAAAAAAAAAAAATCCAAAAGAAATTTTTGAAAAAAAAGATGTTTTTTATTGTACAAAATGGAATTTGACATTTTATAACAGAAGTTTTCTGAGTGATATTTTTTATCAGAGTTTAACATTTCGACCGTGGATTTAACCGATTATTGTAAGTACATTCTATTTTATAATTCTAGTTTATTCCGATTAGAATAGATATTTAAATGACTACACCTAATTTTTTCTGATTCAACGGTACTTTGCTTTACATTGTTATCTATTAAATTACTGAACTATTTTCTTAATTTTCATAGTTCTACTCTTTTACATTGTGAATTATAAAAGCAACTAGGAGACAATTATTATCATAATTACCACCATCCAGGTCCAATAGTTCATATGTTGCAACATAGACGAGAATAATTTTAAAGAAACGTCTCAATACGAATAAAACATAATATGTAAATTCGACGGGTGTCATTAGAACTTACGTGCGGCTGTGGCTCGCTCAAAATCAAATTATACTCGCCTGTTATACTTGCCAAATTATATTCAGATTATATCATTAATTTTGAACAAGATTAATTATATCCATATGTGACTCTCGGTTAGCGAAAAACAACAGCAATTCTATTGAGACTAATTTTTATTAGACGTCTCTGAAATACTATTTTATACAACGGTTTCAACACTCGACTTTTTTTCAAAAACAAATGTATGATAAACAAATGCCCGCGACATATTGTCATTAAACGGAACAGCCGCTGCTTCCTTGGACCAATTTTCCAAACTTTTCACTGAGATCTCCCCATGAAAGAAAAAAGCGTAAGTATGATCAGAAACAACCTAAAAGAGATATTTCATTCTATGTAAACGTAAAAATTTAAATTGCGATTTAAGTATTGAAAGGGAATGAAATGTTGATTGATAGTCAGACATCTATCGAAAATTGACTTGTTTTTTGGATTTTTGCTCTCAGTGTGGTAATGAATTGGAGTCAGTTGGAGTTTAAAAGAATTCAATGTATTTTATTCGAGTGGAATTAAATCTAATACAGACGCAAATCAATACAATTTATTGTGGTAAATAATATTTTTCGTTTTGTTGTCCGGAGCGTAAATGAACAACGATGATGGTTTGCCAACTCTCGAACACGTGACGTACAACTGACCATGAGAAATACACGGAAATTCCAGATTTATTCCGCACGCTTCTTACGATTGACCTTGCGATTTGTTAATCGTCATAGCGAACGCCAAACGAAGGGGAAACTGACACTCCAATTGTCGAAGTTGTCTTACGTCATTTTAGACGACTATATTCACGTCACTTCATTTTTGCTATTATTGAAGTCGTCTGCTACGACTCTAGTCACCATGATACGACAACAGTCACCTAATTTTTTCAAGTGACTAGAATATTTTATGCGACGTTCATTAATGAAACACATTTATGATTTTTTTTGTAATACAATTTATATTAATTTTGCAAATATTTTACTGCTTTAATAAATATATAAGATAAATTTATCATTAATCAATCGAAGGATTTTGTTGAAAATTTGAGTGGCCAAAGCATCCATTCGCAATTTTTAATTACGATGAAAATTACAAATTTTTTACGTGAAAGATATTTTGTCTTCACAATAAATTATGGTACGGTTCCTGGAAATTAATTTAATCATTAAATAATTAGATTTTACTTACCTATTTTCAATTGGACCGGGAGGTACTGGGTTCGAATCCCATCAGAGGCTAGATGCAAATCGAATTTTCATCGTCTATTACAATGGATGATGTTAATAAACACAACTAAGACCCTCTGATGGAGTGCAGAATTCAGCGCCGACCCACCGTCCATGTCAATGTACAGGTTGACATGGAGCTTGCAATGTGCAGGTGGTGTACTCACTGTAGTTCTGTGAGTAGGTGAATGGGTTAATGATGTGGTGTGAATGCGTGGTATCACAATGGGCCAAAAATAGCCTAAGTGTCAACCACTGGAACCTAAAACCTACCTATTTTCAATTTACGGGTATTTTACAATAAAATATTCGTAAATATTTTGATTTTTGACATCGAATGGCTTTTCAAATTTGAGGAAATTATTAGTGCTGCCCGATATTTCTATTGTAGTATGCGTGTCGTTTAACACGACTTCAACAATACCAATTTTGACGCGACGTGACACGACTGTAGTCACGTCACTTGAAGTGAGACGACTTCGACAATTGGGGTGTGAATGCGCTTGAAATCGAACGGAATGTCAGTTGGAATCAGAGGAATTCTCGGAATTAGAACATTCTCTCCTTTAAATTTGCCCTTGATGATCGTCGCTTGAATCACGTTGTTCATCAGTTTCTTGACAGCCAATCCCATTCCGTAACACAATCTCGGATTTTATTTATTTATTTATTTTATTTTATTTATTTATATGCACATTACAATTTTGGTAGTAACTGTACACCCTTATTTGAGCTTTCAAGCTCATTCTAATAGAATGCAAGGCCCAAGTATATTTAAATTATAACTTTTATGTTATTGCTTCATATGCCATATGTGGAAATAATCGCTCATCTATAATCACGTATAGTTCGGTTGGATTTAAATTACTATCGTTCGTTTCTTTTAACAGCATCTACACGGTAACTTCATCCATGGATGCCCTATTCCACAGAAATGATGATTATCAGCAATACATAAGTTTAGCTTTTATTATTAAAAATTTAATTTCAAAAAAAAAAAATAAAGATTCTCCAAACAAAAAAAACTCGACCGCGGATGGTTCAGATTACGCAGCATGATTATCACAGATTCTACATTGAGCATCAAGTTATGCGGTGGTATTCCCGGCAAATCAAGCGCATTCAAAAACTTGGTCGGATAGTTGGTTGCTTTGTCTTGGTAATACAGTAACGGATTTATAACAACGCATTTCCCCAGCAATTTGGTTTTCATTCAAGTAATTCATAGTGTCAACATCCTTGTTCCTCGCTGCCAAAATCGCTCGTTCGCTGAGCCAATCGTGATCCATACAATTTCGGCAGATGTCCGGAAACACTTTCGTGATAAGCTCTTCGTTCGACATAGTGAACATGCAAAGGAGCAGTTGATGAGTCGTTCTGTAACGCGACTCTCATGTTCGTGGTCAACTGCAATTTCTTCACATAGCGCCACAAACTTAACGGTTTCAGACATGCATTGAGTTCATCTGCAGCTGTTGATCTCGGAATGACAGGTAGCGTTTGACGAAAATCGTCGGCCAGCAGAATCATCGCTCCACCACAACGCCTTGAGTCCCTTCGTAAATTCTTCATCGTTCGATTGAACGCTCCCAATGATCGTTTATGTGCACTCGCCCCAGATGATTATTTTGCATTCTTGCAATACCCTGGTAATCGCCGAGTTCTTGGCAATTGAGCGCACTGGCTTGTCATCCGTGTGGATATTCATTGACAACTTCAACGCAGAATGTGCCATCCGGCCGCCGTCTAGCAATGTGGCTGCAATTCCCGATGATGCAACGGCAACGCTATTTCAGATCTCAAGTGAATTTTGGCCAAAAGCAATGAAATCAGAAAGGTTTTGCCTATTCCACCGGGAACATATAGATGAAGAATATTCCGCCTTTTCCTTTGACAACTGCCTTCATCAATACATCGTGCCCGTTCTTTTGCTGTGCATTCAAAAGCGGGACCTTTGTTCGCACTATTTGTCTCATTGAATCTCGATCGTACACTTGCTCTCGTTGCAATACACGATTAAATACATCGTGCATCGAACGAATTGCTGCTGACCCAATTTCGATAAATAGATGCCGCACATGAGCACGCACATGTCTTCGATCATGATCAAAGCTTCGTTGCGTAACTCGTCGTCAAGCTCATAATTCGATGTTGCAGTACGAACTCGATGCAAAATTTCGTTAGCCATCTCGTCCTTGTATTTGTTCCACAATACCAATGCGTTCGATGGATGACACGTCGTTATGATGATCGCGAACAATGCACGAATTGGATTTGCCGGCGTAGAAACAGTGGCGTCGGTGAGCGACTGTTAAGTCAACACGGAAGACATTGTCTCCAAAGCAGTTTTAAACAAACGAACCGGCGCATTGTGTTTATGAAAAAGACATTGGAGTTCTCCTATTATCTCTCGTTTTGACGCATTGAAAAGCGCAAGACGATAACTCAATTCTAATTCGGAATTTCCAACGAAATAAATCTGAAGGAGCTCGAATTCTTATTTGCTGGTGGCATCAACGCTCCGCTTCGATGATAAATTTGACGTTGAATCTATAAAATAAAGGGCAATTTTGAATATGATGAGTACAATCGTTCAAAATTATCGAAATGATGAACACGTGGTGACGTCATTACCCCTTATAGGTGGGATTGTAGCCGGGTTGAAGGACAGCAACATCGGTTCCAAATGCAGTCATGTTAAAGCATTGATTGTATTGTTGCGTGTGTGCGAGAAAATGTTTGGATAACGTTGTTAATCCATAGAGATAAGCACGCAATGGCTCTGGTGACGAAGTTAAAACGGGAAGTTTAACTTTGCCATCGGCACAGCATAGCCCCGGTGTTTCTGTTTGGAACTTCAATGCTTCACAATGACGGCACACGTCAGACAATGCGCCAATACCAACGCAGCGAAGAACGTTGTAGGCGATTGAACAGTCATAAATGAAAGCAGCGCGATTCAAGTCGAGGTTCACCGCACTTCTTCGTCGAGTTACGTTTTGTCGAACCTGGGCTGGTGACCGTGCAGCGCGAACATGTAGGATATGAGCACGTCTCTGTTCATTGAAAAATATTTTCACACATGCAGGATTAAATTGATTAAAATTGTCTTTAGGGATGTGAGGGGACCCATAAATATAATTTCCATAATACTTTAGGTTTCAGTGGTTGACACTTAGGCCAATTTCTGGCCCATTGTGATACCACGCATTCACGCCACATCATTAACCCATTCACCTATTCACCTACTCACACAACTACAGTATACCACCTGCACATTGCAAGCTCCATGTCAACCTGTACATTGACATGGACGGTGGGTCGGCGCTGAATTCTGCACTCCATCAGAGGGTCTTAGTTGTGTTTATTACAATCACCGATTGTAATCGATGATGAAAATTCGATTTGCATCTAGCCTCTCATGGGATTCGAACCCAGTACCTCCCGAATAATACTTTAAGTAAATAATAATACTTTAAGTAAATAATTAGTAATCACTAATCGGCTAGAAAATTTTCAAAAATGATTTTCTAACGGGTTTAAAATTGCTCGATAATCATATACTATATGTAGTTGTCAAATATAATTTTGCCATTGTACTTTCGTTTATTCGTGTTTTCACACAAAATATTGGACATTGAGCATTTTCCTAACTTTTTTGTGGTTGCCATTGAAATATTTTTTTCCGGTCGGGTTTCAGGATCTCGCTCGCCGCAGATTCTTGAAAGAGAATGGCTGTATAATAAATTTCAGCCGCTCGAAACCTATTTTTAGCTCAGTAGCACAAATATTCTGATAATTTAAAAAATAGCATTATCTTTATGTCTTAGCTAATGTAGGAAATGTTATTAAAAATGTTACTAACAATTATTACAAACAGGTCTAGTTATTATAGAAATGCTGGATATACATATATTTAATTCCTCAATTATGTTCTTTATGCTTAAGCAATTTAAGATGTTGTTATACTTATTATTTCTTTGAGGTTAAAAATTCGATTCTTATAATCATCATATTAGGCCAGGCCCATACAAATTTAGCATTTTTTACAAAAAGATTAAACAACTAATTATAAAACTGTAGATCCTATAGTAGTTTCATGTGTCAGACATAATCTTTCTTTTAATGGAACGAAACCTTTTCTAAATAAAACTTTTCACATTCAGTACTTGTATAAAAAGTTTACTCGTTATTTTTTTGTACTATGTTTTGCTCCATTCGAGGATTTTTTTTTTATTGGAAGGCCACTATTTGTCTTCAATTTAAAAGCGTTAATCTCAATTTATCAATTTTAACCTAATAAAATGTTAGTGTAACGGTTTTATAATTTAATCTATAGACCCGAGTTAATTTGACTGTTAAATAAACAATTACAAGATCTCATTGGTCTAGCGAAGTAGAAACTAATATTCGAGAGTATGAAGGATTTAACCAATATAGTCCATTTTCAACAATTTGGTCACGCCAAAAACTATAAATTTAGGTTAGTAAATCAATCTCAATCATTAATGAATGTGTTACTTAGTTATCTATTTTAAAAAAGTATATGTTGTCTATAATAGTACTTTTGTTTTGCGCACGGTATATATGTTACGGTCAAAGTGTATAATCCGGTGATTATATATAATTACCGGTCATTATATATAATTGCCAGGGCATTTGGTGAACTTTGTGAACTGTCAATGATTATCATTTTATTTATCATTTTAATCGGTTATTATATATAATCACCAAAATTAGTTGGTAAAAAATGATAAATTTTATTAAATTAGATTCTAAATTGGGAAAAATTGTTTGATTGCTTCGAAATCTATGAAATGAGAGTCCTATATTCTCGAAATGGTTCACCCTTAACCGCACGGATTATTTTTTATGGTATTAGTGCAAATTGAAATTTGGAATAGTGGAGACTAACGGCTTTACCAACTTGCGGAAGCTGATTGTGTCCACCATGACGCCTAGATGCCCGCAAGAGTTAGTAAATCCGTCTGGTGAAGCTTCAACCATTTCGAGAATGTAGGACTCTCATTTCATAGATTTAATGAATATATGATGAATTATGTACATATTATTATTATAGTTTTAAACTTTCATATTTATCACTTTAACCAAAGGGGTTTGGTAATAATATATATAATCGCCGGTAAAAGTGAATAATTCTAAAAAAATATATAATATTTACCGACGCAGTTGGTAATTATGTATAATAACCGGTAATTATATATAATAACCAGTTATGCACTTTGACCGTAACATATGCATATACCATATGCGAAAAGCTTTTAAAAATATTATATATTTTAGGTATTTAGAACGGTATAATCAATGTTTAGTGCTAAAGACAAACAACGATTAGCTTTTAATAAAATGTTGCATCGAGCAAAGATTCCATTAATAATATTTAATTCTCTGAATTACAAAATCAAATAAAAAATGTATAAATTCTAGTTAATCATAGCATATTAATACAAAACAGTGAATCATCTTCCGATGGCACGTTTAAATTTGATGGAATTTATTTTTTTACTGAACCGCGGCGTGAGAAAATAAAATATTAAAAATGGTTATTTATTTATTATATTTTTTACATTTCCATACAAAAATTTATCATCGAACAAGCGCATTGCTTACTATATTGTGTGTAGTTGCAAAGCGGGTTTGGAATGTAAATTATTCGCAAGGCTCTCACAAAAAGAAACGTATTTTTATTTTTATCGTTCTTCTTTATTTACTTATGTTGAGATTGTCGAAGATCATCTTAAAATCGAAATGTTTTTTAAAGTAAAGTAAAATATTCACTACAAGATTCTGTATAATAGGAATTGTGTATGATTTCAAACGAGAAAATTAAGTAAAATATCCAGTGTTTTTGGAAATCTTAGAGCACACATTTTAGTAAATAAGACAGATGAAGTTACTATATCATTGTGTCTTAAAACCTCTGTGGTGCCCTAAAACCTCTCTTCAATATTAAGTAAGAGTGGAGGTCATTTATTTGAAACTAATAATAAGTTAGATATAAAATAGATTATATGCGGTATCACCAAACAAGCTTACTTTACTTATAAAATGAAAGACCATAAATGTTTGTTGGCGCATTGAAAAATTATCAACAAGCCACTAACAATATTAGCGCAAACATAAGATTTTAAAATTTAACTGCAGGCACTTAATTTAATTGAATTGAGCAGGCACTCTCAAACTTTTACCTGATGAATCGTTAGCTAAATATTTTCAACCAGACATATTCAACCTCTCAATACTTCTTAAAGCGTATAAAATAATTAAATTGAGTGCATATCCTGAGATAAATCAGTTTCGAATATTTTTTGTTTCATGAGAAACTATTTCATGAGAAATTATTAAAGAATAAATCTGTTGTTTCTTAAAATGAGTTAATTCGTATTTGTATATGTACCTATATTTCCAATCAAAATAACGGTAAATATTCTTAAAATTCGAGAGTTTGGTGAATCGCATATATAATTTACTACTAAATATTTCATCGAGGCTCAAAATTACCAAAGTTGTTTTGTTTTAGAAGGCTCATTCGCGATGTGTGATACTTTCAATAAATGAAATTAAATACAACTTTCCGTTACTATACATACAGTATCTATATACTGTATACACATACGTGTTATTATCTTGTCCCACTAGAAACTAAAACATAAAATATTTCTTTAAAGGACGTATATATAAGGTAATAAATAATATTCAGCCGAATGGATATATAATATTATTATAGGTGGATTACGTATTACCAACCCAAATTAGATCTCAAAGAATTACATTTAAAAATATTAAAAACAAAACTAAAATAATGTATATAAAATACATGTTTTATTTCTTTAAACTGCACATAAGCACAAGCAGAAGAAGAAAATCATAAAACCCATAGAGACAATACCACATTCCTGAAAGAAGAAGACTTATTACGAGAAAGTTGCTTAGCAAGTTTTACATCGAAACTAAGAAATAAAGTTAAAAATGTAATTACAATAATTCCACCTTCTCTCTTTTAAGCTAATGTACATACAAATACTTCAATTTTAAATTTTAACATCTAACGTTATGTTTATATTGTACATAAGAAATATTCAAATTCGTACTTAATATACATTATATATAAATATTATACATTCAAAACATAATTACAGGGTGTCATTATTTGGCTAAGCGAGCTGACCCGTTGATGATTTTCCAAAATGTTTGAATTTAATGTATTTCGATCGTCCTATCGAGTATTATGTTGTGGTATTTTCCGAAGAATCATAAAATATTTTTGGACAATCGGAAATCATTACACTAATTACAAAAGCTCACATAAATTCTTGCCAAAAATTTGATTCGAAAGTCGCCCTATTATTATAATAGAGCTATACCTTATACCTTAAAGCTATACCTTATACCTAGAGCTATACCTTATACCTTTCAGGCGGCCGCATGAAAAAATTCTGCCGTGACGTAACAATAGCTGCCAACATAATAAGCTTAAAACAATTGAAAATATTTTATCTCGTCTGTAACAATGCATTTTAATTGTTTTCTCCTGATGCAAAATTGGGTTGATCTCCCCAGCACCAAAAATTATATTTAATAAGCTAACCGTAAATCATATTATTTTTAATCGTATGAAATGTTTTGGTCTAGCGGAAAGGTGGTTTGCGCGGGAAAGAAAGTCCATAAAAATATGTCTCTTGTTTTTTTGGGTTTTTTTTTTGTTGAAATCCGTTTTTTTTTTGTTGAACAAAAAATCTTAAGTTTCGAGAATTCGAGAAAAGTGGTTGTACACTTTAGAAAGTTTTTTTTTATATATAACCAAAAATTGAGTTAGAGCGTGTTTCAATTGGTTTAAATACCGCATAAAAAGTTAAAAAGTTAAAAATTGTGGTGAATAAAAATGTCAAACTTTTTATCCGCTTCAAGAGCTGATAAAATTTTTATATAGAAAACATTTGGCTGACAAAAATATTTTTTTGTAAACAAAAAATTTCCATGTAAAAATTTTGAGAAAAATTGCAATGATATACTATATAATATGTAAACTGACCATAATTGACTAATATATATTTAAAAAGTATTTATTTTACATGTTTTCATATTTAAATTTGCTATATATGTTCACAATCACACATAAAATAAGCAACCATGTTATTGTCAAAATTTTTAACCAGTTGAAACAGATAAAAAGTTAAAAAGTTAAAAAAAATTTACCACGAATAAATTTTTAACTTTTTAACTTTTTATGCGGCATTTAAACCAATTGAAACACGACCTTAATAAAGTTAAAAACTATAGTAATAAAGTTGGCCGACTTAGGCAAAAAAATAATAAAAATAAGTGGCATAGTGGAGTGCATGCATACAGTGGGTCACAATCAAAACGATGCAAGCAATTTTTAGTTTTTTTTAAAGTAAATATCCAAAAAACAACTATAAATATCTATTTTTAACTTACATTTATTATAAGCTTCAGTATTAATTGTTATTTTCATAAAAATAAAAAATAAAAAATTTCAGTTTATAACAAAAAACAAAATTTCCACAGGGTCACAATCAAAACGATGCAAGCAATTTTTAGTTTTTTTTTAAGTAAATATCCAAAAAACAACTATAAATATCTATTTTTAACTTACATTTATTATAAGCTTCAGTATTAATTGTTATTTGCATAAAAATAAAAAATTTCAGTTTATAACAAAAAACAAAATTTCCACGTAAAAACATGCCACAGCTTATGATGCGCTCTCTTTGTTTTGAAAATAGCAGTACTTTTTCTACGCAAAACAAAATTTTAAATGAAAACAATTTTGAGTATCAGTTTTAAGCAACCTTTTGTGCGATTATAGTCAATATAGTTCGTCAATATAGCCAAATAAGTGAAATTTTGTATGTGTATGTGTATTTGTGTACTTGAGAAAAATGGGTAGTTATTAAACACTTTAAAGTTGGTAAAACTCACAGAAAAATTGCAGAAATGGTGAAAACAAGTTCTTCTACTGTTCAGCATATTATCAGACGTTTCATTTATCAACACCGTGTTGAAAATAAGCCTAGAAAAGCGCACAATAAAATATTTTCCGAAAAAGATTGTCGATGGATTGTCCGAAAAATGAAAGAAAACCTCAAATTAAGTGCTCTTAATTGGGCCGAGGAAGCTGAAAATATATACATAATAAATGCCATCCAAAAACAATACGCATAATATTAAGAGAACCAAATTTTCATGGTAGAATAATGCGGAAAAAGCCATACATCAGTGAAGTTAATCGTAAAGCTAGAATTAAATTTGCCCAAGACCATAAAAACAAAGATGAAACATATCGGAACATGGTTTTATTTGCTGATGAAAGCAAATTTAACCTTTTTGGATCAGCTGGAAGAAACTACGTATGGAGAAAGGCTAATACGGAGCTAGCAGCTAAAAATTTACGAAGCACTGTTAAACACGGCGGAGGTCATGTATGGTGTCTTCCGGAGTTGGAAATTTAGAGTTTATCGAAGGCAATTTGAACAAAAATGTATATTTAGACATACTAAAACGAAATATGGAGGAAAGTGTTGAAAATTTAAATATTAAAGATCATTTTCGGTTCTACATGGACAATCACACAAATCTCGAATTGTTCAACATTTGGCTCATTTGGAATACTCCTCATCTCATGAAAACGCCTGCTCAATCACCAGACATCAATGTTATTGAAAACTTATGGTCTAAATTTGAAAGCGAAATCAGAAAATATGAGATTAATAATGTAGCGGACTTAAAAAAGGCATTGTTAGAAGAGTGGAGTAGAATAACTCCAAAGTACACGAAAAAACTGGAAGATTCGATGCCAAAAAGACTCAAAGCGGTTCTAAAACAAAATGGGTATCCTACCAAATATTAATAAATTAATTATATAATGTGATAATGTTAGTTACAAACATATGAATTAGTTTTTTATAGAATTTTTAAAACTGCATCATTTTAGATGTGACATGTTTTTACGTGGAAATTTTGTTTTTTGTTACTATTTTATGTTGTTTTTAACTTACTAAAATATGGAGAATTAAAAAAGAAATTGTTGAAATCAATTGGCTTGGGCGTGCAAGATGTAATTATTAGAAATGCAATTGTTTGCTATGTACATTTTGAAAAACACTATTTCATGCCACATACAAAAGAGAATCAAAGGAGATCCAGGTTAAAAAAATCGGTAATTCACACCTTGTTCATTGATGTATCAACGTGTGGATTTAACGTCGATGAAAATAGCCTTCAAAATACATGCCCCAATATTAATCAAACCGCAATTATTTATCATACTGAAGAAAACATGGTTGGATGGAACACTCTAATTCTAAATTTGTTTCCCAATACGTTTATCCAACTTCTATAAATGGTGCTGACGATATTATTGGGACAAATTTTGAAGTTTCTTCTCATGTTGAAGAAGTTCCAATCTATGCGTTGACTTATTAAGTGATGTGGCAATCAAGCCGTTGCATTTAATTAAAAATAATAAAGACCTGGACTATACACCTTAGGAAGGGAATGTGAAACAAGTAAGCGTAGTTGTTTTATAATTACTATTTATTATCTACATAATATTATATATAAAAACGATTAATTTACAACGCAACACGAAATATAACGTTACCGAATAAACATTGGGTTATAATCGTAAAATTAATCCCGGTATTATATAAGTGTAATAAATGAAATTAGAAAATTATAAATGTTTGTAAAACCCAAGGTTTAATTCTCGAGTGGGTTTTTTTTTATTACTAAGTGTGATTGTGATTTCTTACTCACTATTGGAAGAGATTAGTTTATCCTTTCTGCTACGTATAATGGTTTTGAACAGGCAGTAAATTATTAGTAAGGTAGTGAGCTTGAGTGTACGTCCCGGGTAGTCTGAGGATGGTTCGTTACGATAAATGATTAGTTTCCTATTTTAAGCGGTTAATTCTAAGATCTTGCATGTCCGCACAACACCCACGACCTATAAACTTCATTAGCCGGCAACAAAATATCGCGTGTAGACCGCTTTAAGATTAATCTGCTAATCGAACTTGAAAACCGTTCAAGTTCCGTTACACATCACAGAATAATAAAAAGATAACTTTATATTGACTTGATGTCAATAATTGTGAGTTTAACTATATTAAATGAAAATCAAATAGATAACTATTCTAAAATATTATTGTACAAAAATGTAGCAATTGAAACGCATTTGATTAAAACGAAATTATGGGCATTTTGTCATCATATTACAGGCAATATATATTTTAAACATAGGTAACTCATATCTAACTTAGAATATTCACAAATCTGTCAATTTTGTTACCAACATAAATAATTTGAAAGTGTCTGTGTTGACATGTTGTAACTTCACTTCGCTTCGTTTCGATAAAAATCGTCACATCGAAAAAAACGATAAATGGTATGTCATAACTTTTTCGATGGATATTAAATATTTACAGTTGGCAGCACTTTTTCGGAATGTTTTCAAAATTAAAATGACGTTTAGAATCCATTTGTCAAACAAATAAAACAAATTTAAGTGCTTTGTTTTTATATAATTTAGCATCATCTCGCGATGTTATTCAAGACGGGAATGAGGTAAATTTAGAATATGTTGTCGAGAAGAGGTATCTTAGAGATAGATACGGCATGATGGATATTGAAGTCAAAAAGTGAGTCATTTAAATTGTTAATTTATTTTATAGTCTAAAGAAATTTTATGTTTATTTTAGATTTATTGAATCATTTAGAATTAATAAAGAAATATTTAATTGACAAACTAAAGCCGCATACTTCACATGGCGAATGGACAACAAAAATCCCGCTGGAAATCAAATTGGCGGCAGTTTTAAATTTTTTAGGAACTGGATCGTACCGGCGAATAGTCGGTGATTTTATGCTTCACACAATGGATCAATCTATTGTATCACGAGCCATAACTGACATTATTGAAATTTTACAAAATTCAATATGCCGAAAATTTATAACATTTCCAGATGGCAGGAAAAAACAAGAATACAAACAAATATACATTGACAAAACAAGTCACCCTGTCATAATTGGATGCGTCGACGGCACTTTCTCTCTCTCTCTCTCTCTCTCTCTCTGGCCTTCACATCCCATGAAGGGATTTCGCCGCCTGCACTAAGGCCCTCCATCCATCTCGATCCACCGCTCTAGTCCTCCAGTTTCGACATCCTAATGTTCGTAGATCTTGTTCGATGTCGTCGCGCCAGCGTAGTCGGGGTCTTCCTCTACGACGTACTCCGGCTGGTTGTTGGTGGAACACTTTATTTATCATCCGTTGTTGGGGAGACCTTGTAGCGTGGCCGATCCATTTCACTCGATTGGATTTGATGAATCCGATAATATCGCTGCCTCCGAGGAGTTGCTTTATTTCGTGATTCATACGAATCCGATATTCATTGTTCGCAACTTTAATTGGACCAAAGATTGAACGGACAACCCTCCTTTCGAAGGTAGATACACACTAAAAAATTTTCGGATATTCTAACGGGTGATTTTTTTGTGGTTAGGATTTTCATGCATTAGTATTTGACAGATCACGCGGGATTTCAGACAAGGTGTCAAAGAGAAAGATGCTCAGTATGCTTTGACATTTCATAATGAATAGACTTACTAACGAGCAACGCTTGCAAATAATTGAATTATATTACAAAAATCAGTGTTCGGTTCGAAAAGTGTTTCGCGATTTACGTCCGATTTATGGTCTACATAATCGACCAAGTGAGCAAACAATTAATGCGATTGTGACCAAGTTTCGCACTCAGTTTACTTTATTGGACATTAAACCAACCACACGAATGCGTACAGTGCGTACAGAAGAGAATATTGCGTCTGTTTCTGAGAGTGTTGCTGAAGACCGTGAAATGTCGATTCGTCGCCGTTCGCAGCAATTGGGTTTGTGTTATTCGACGACATGGAAGATTTTACGCAAAGATCTTGGTGTAAAACCGTATAAAATACAGCTCCTGCAAGAACTGAAGCCGAACGATCTGCCACAACGTCGAATTTTCAGTGAATGGGCCCTAGAAAAGTTGGCAGAAAATCCGCTTTTTTATCGACAAATTTTGTTCAGCGATGAGGCTCATTTCTGGTTGAATGGCTACGTAAATAAGCAAAATTGCCGCATTTGGAGTGAAGAGCAACCAGAAGCCGTTCAAGAACTGCCCATGCATCCCGAAAAATGCACTGTTTGGTGTGGTTTGTACGCTGGTGGAATCATTGGACCGTATTTTTTCAAAGATGCTGTTGGACGCAACGTTACGGTGAATGGCGATCGCTATCGTTCGATGCTAACAAACTTTTTGTTGCCAAAAATGGAAGAACTGAACTTAGTTGACATGTGGTTTCAACAAGATGGCGCTACATGCCACACAGCTCGCGATTCTATGGCCATTTTGAGGGAAAACTTCGGAGAACAATTCATCTCAAGAAATGGCCCGGTAAGTTGGCCACCAAGATCATGCGATTTGACGCCTTTAGACTATTTTTTGTGGGGCTACGTCAAGTCTAAAGTCTACAGAAATAAGCCAGCAACTATTCCAGTTTTGGAAGAATACATTTCCGAAGAAATTCGGGCTATTTCGGCCGAAATGCTCGAAAAAGTTGCCCAAAATTGGACTTTCCGAATAGACCACCTAAGACGCAGCCACGGTCAACATTTAAATGAAATTATCTTCAAAAAGTAAATGTCATGGACCAATCTAACGTTTCAAATAAAGAACCGATGAGATTTTGCAAATTTTATGCGTTTTTTTTTAAAAAAAAGTTCTCAAGCTCTTAAAAAATCACCCGTTATAAATTTATTTATATTTTTGTTCAGATAATTTATACTTATATGAAATTCTATATAAAAATTATAAATATTGAACCTATATAATTCGTTTATATAATTCTGTAATATATTTTATACAAATTCATAGTATACAAACAATTTCTATACTTCCATTCGTATACTTTTTATAACCTGAAGTATAAAACTTCACTCTTTACACCTTGATTGGTATGAAATTAATATTTTTATCATATACAAATTTTGTTTTATACGATTAGTTTTATAAAATTAATACAAACACGAATATTTTTTGTTCAAAACGGGAGTTTTGTACTGTAGGATCGTTTGATTTTTTTTCAGTTACCAATAATGTCTTAATAAAGTGCGAGCCATGTAAAATTTGCAGTGCAATATTTACAGTAAATTTTTAAATATTAAAATTATTGCTAAGCAACGTATTATGGCAAATTAGATTAGCTATATTGTAATGCTTTCTCTCTCTCTCTCTCTGGCACTATATCCCATCAAGGGATTTGGCCGCCTCATATGAGGTTTCATAATCATTTTTTCATTTCGGATAATGAGTGATTAATTCATTGATCCTAAACCAGCCGTGAAATTGTTTCCTTGTGTCACCATCGGGAATCGAACCCGGGACCTCCGGTCGCTGGAGCAAGCATGCTAACCACTTTGCCACCGGGGCGGCATTGTAATGCTGCTAGGTAAATATAAGCTGTGCAATTTGAATATATCAATGCAAACATTTTAAAAATGAAAAAAAAAAAAAAAAAAAAAATTTCGTTAATAAATTACAAAGTGTTTTTAAAATGTTCAAATATTTTTCAAAATTTATTTTGCGCTTGGTGTTTATTCTGCGGGGAGAATTTAACCAATGAAATCATTTATTCTATCCGACTTTGTATTTTGTTCTCCAAATTTTATTTAAAATTTCAAACAAAAATTGAATTTAAAGAATTTAAAGCAGTACACAAATTGCCACAAAAATGCCAGTTCGTCTAGTTTCCGGATTTGCTGTGAAAAATGGTAATTATTTCAAAATTAAATAAAATATAAATTATATTTATTTTTCCTTCATTTGCAGTTTTTTATTGTAACCTTACTTCGCATCGCGAGTTTTTTGGTTTAGTCATCGTTTCATCTGTAAATAATTTACGAAAATTGATAACGGATCATTAGTCGGCTTCAGTTCCTGAATTTAAGGGGTTCCATATGAAACGACTGAAATGTGTCGTGGATGTGCCAAAACAGGACGTCACAAAACAAAATATCACAAAACAGTACATGGTACACTAAAGTACATGGTAAGGAACAGGACCAATTAAAGCAGTACATCACAGAATAGTACATGATACACTAAAGTACATGGTACGGAAGAGTACATCGCAAAACAGTACGTATTGAAAGAGAATACCACAAAATAGTTAATAGTCAATTTTACGATTTTAATAACTTAATCTTGCAGGTTTTTAATTCCAAAAAATTGTTTAAGTTTTATTTATTGTTGCAAAATAGATCAAAAATTTAAATAATGTGTTGTTATGTGACATCCTGTTTCACGACGTCCTGCCTTATGACATCCTGTTTTGAAATGTGCCATAGTGAACGGCTTCGGAATTTAAGGTAGACTTGTTACCAAAACATCATCTTTTAACACACTATCCTAGTATAATATTGAAAATGGGTCCTGTAGCTTACTTGACATCTATCCGTTATGAGTCATTTGACCAATATTTTAAAAATTTAAATAAAAAGCTTAGCAATTCGCCAACAACAAAAGTTTTCAACTCTTATAAAAATTTAAATCTAGAAAGAAAAGTGGAAAATAGGAAAAATACTTTACTTAGTAAAGAATTTATTCAAGAAAATAATTTATCTGATAAATCGTTAAATATTTGTGGATTAATTATAATATGTTACACAAATACACACTATCGCCCTTGATTATTCTTTAGCACTATTCTGGTAAATCCCGGGGAATAGAAATTTAAAATTTTGTATCAGTTTTATTCCCTTTTCCCCAAAGTGTTTTTTGACTTTAAGGAAAAATATTTCTTGGGAAATAGTTATTTAGTTGTCACGTTTGACGAATTTTATAATACATTTAAGATACAAGCTATGGCACAGTCAATACTAAATAAATTATATTTGAAACATTTTAAATTAAACAGAAGTTATGATCGTGCCGTGTCACGAAAAACAAACAAAACATATATTATATTAAATAGTACCATATAAATTACTTTACAATTAATTTAATCGTAGATCTTGTACATTTTTGTAAGCAAATTTAAATAAACATAACACTTAAGATTATTACAAAATAATCTAAAATTGTTTTATTTATGTAAAAATATTACTTAAATTTCATCAGTATTGAAAACTGAGTTCAGTTCTAGCATATAGAATTTCCGAAATTTCTATACTAAAGCAACAATATTTTATACGATAACCAGGTTGATATTTTCTATAAATAATTTATATAAATTTAATACTAAATCCCTTATAAACAAAAATTAACATTTACTGGATAAACTTTATATTTTCACTATATACCAGTGACCTATCAATTTATTTATATTTAGTATTATAAATTGTATTCAATATTTTATAACATTTGTTTATAAGTTTAACTAATATAAAATCTATAAAAAATTCGTACGGAATTATATTTATATTATAAGTGTATTCATTTTATATGTAAATTTTTTGGTGTGTAATAATCTACAATCGTTAGTGGTCATGGTCCAGCTCTCGCTTCCGAAAGCCAACACAGTTCTTATAAGTGCTTTATAAAGTGCGAGCTTGCACGACTGCGATAGATGTTTCGATCGCAATAATTTTGATTTGGCGTAGAAAACTCGTTGTCCGGCAGCGATTCGGGCTTTTATTTCTGCCTGCATATCATTCGACGATGTTATAACTGACCCGAGGTATTTAAAGTTTTCGACGCTATCAAAGTTGTGGTCGCCAATTCCGAGATTTGCCGTAGAGATGTTCCTAGGTGTTACTAAATATTTGGTTTTACTGCTGTTCACCTCCAAACCAAGTCTTCTTGCGCAGCGATCGAGCGGTATGAAACTGTCTTTGATATCGCTAGGTCTTCGGCCAAGAAGCACGATATCATCTGCATATCCAAGAATTTGGCCTGACTTATTAAATATACAGCGCGAGGTTTCGATGTTGCTTTTCTTCACTACGTACTCAAGCGCCAGATTGAACAGCACAGGCGCGAGTGCATCACCCTGTCGAACACCAGATGTTATTTCAAAGGGGTCTGACACAGATCCTTCAATTACGGTTCTACATACAGATCCGGATGTTGTTAATTTACACAGAGAAACGAGTTTCTTTGGGATTCCCAGGCATATGAGCGCGGCCCATAGGTTGTCGTGGTTTCTACTGTCATACGCCTGTCTGAAGTCTATATATAGCTGATGTATGGTTATGTTGTACTCCCAACATTTTTCCAAGATCATCCTCATGGTGAAACACTGGTCAGTGGTCGATCGGTTGGGATGAAAACCACACTGATAGTCGCCAATGATGTTTTCGGCGAAAGGGATGAGTCTGGCAAGTACAACATTAGCCAACACTTTGTAAGCAGTGTTCAATAGAGCTATGCCACGAAAGTTTTCACATTTAAGACGGTCGCCTTTTTTATGCAACGGACATATGAGTGCGGTCTTCCAGTTCTCCGGCAACTCTTCTTGGTCCCAAATACAAACGACGAGATCGTATAAACTTGTTGCAAGAGTAGCGCCTCCGAGTTTAATTAGTTCTGCGGGGATTCCATCGAGACCGGGTGCCTTGCCGTTTTTCAATCGACTAATAGCTGCGTCTACTTCCTCTACTGTGGGATATTCGACAAAGAACTCTTCACCTGGCAGAGCTATTGCTCTAATGGGGGTAACTTCGTCATTCCGATTTAGCTGATTTTGAAAGTGGGTTTGCCATACTGAGAGAACATCAGCCACGTTTGTTCTCAGCTCTCCATTCCCGTCTTTGATGGCTGTACTTCTTGGATGGAAGTCTTTAGTGAGATTCCTTGCGTTGGCAAAACAGTCCCTTGAGTTTCCTACTTCCGCTTGGAAGCTGATGTTTTCGATGCATAATCTCATATGTTCGCGCTTCTTTTGTCGAAGGAATTTAATCGTGGCTTTCCTAGCGCGGAGATATTCTGCTAGAGTGCTTCTGGTGTTGCGAGCCAACCATTTTTCACGAAGCGTTCGTTTATTTTCGACGACCAGGCAGCATTGATCATCGAACCAATCGTTGCGGGGCCTCGAAGGTCTTCTTCCGATGGTATTTTGCGCCGCGGTTGTTATGGCTGAATGTATAGCGTGCCACTGCTCCTGGATGTTAGGAGGAGCTTCTTCATTGTTATGGGGCCGGTCTAAATAATTAGTGACAGCTGATTGGTAACTCTGCAGTGACGCTTGGTCTTTTAGAGCATCGATATTCCATCGAACGGTCTTTTGTGCTTGTCTGTTAAACGTAGATGACAGTTTGCACTTATACTTAAATATGACAAGCATGTGATCGCTGTCCATGTCTGCACTTCTGTAGGATCTAACGTCAGATATGCTGGTGGAGTGTCTCTTGGACACCATGACGTGATCGATTTGGTTTTCAGTTCTTCCATCATTCGATCTCCACGTTACTTTGTGGATTCTCTTATGTGGGAAAAACGTACTTGATACAACTAAGTTGTACGTTATTGCCAGGTCGGTGACGCGTTGGCCGTTGTTGTTACTAGTTAGATGCAGGCTGTTGGGACCGATGTGCGATGTATTTTCTGCACTCCTACCGATTTTTGCATTAAAGTCGCCCACGATGATTTTAATGTCGTGGTGCGGTATGTTGTTGATGACTTCCTCGAGCTCGACAAAGAAGAGATCTTTGATGTCATCTGATTTATCTTCGGTGGGTGCATGCACATTAACGATCGTGATGTTAAATTTCTTAGTGCGAAGTCTGACCGTGCATCCGCATGTTAATAGGGCGGAAATCGATGATATGGTGCTTCACGCGCCGATGGATGAGGAAGCCAACTCCAAATTCTCTTCCGTTCTGATGGCCGCTGTAGTGAAGAGTGTAACCATTGGTGGTGTCATGGATCCCACTCCCAGACCATCTAAGCTCTTGTAATGCAAGTACGTCTAATGTGTAACTCTTTGCTTGGTTCGAGAGGTTCCGGAGATCTCCAGGTCTTAAGAGGCTAAGCACGTTCCATGTTCCCATTTTTAAAGCGTTGTCCGTGTACAATTTCCGAGGTCGAGTTTGTGATGAATCCGATATGGTAATCCGAGGCCTTTGTTTAGGGTTCATAACTTAAATGTTTTTATGAGGGAAGGTTGTTGGCCTGCCGCTCAACCCGCTTATTACGTGTGTGGGTCACGTACTGGTGAGAATCTTAAGGCATCCAGTCCTACCTTGAAACACATTTATATAGCGAGCCGCTTGATACAAGACAGACGCCCGCTTCAGCCGCTCCTAACCTGGAGAACAGACGCTGGTTTGGTATTGGTTTTGAGGCGCCAATGGCCCGCCTTGACGGCACGCAAGTTCTTAATAATTGCACTGCACAATGAGGACCACATATCAATCGGAAAGGGCACCATTCACTAAACGTACAGTTGGTAAATTAATTATATTCGATCAATTAACCGTTATTTTAAACGTATACTAATTATTTTTCTAGATTTGCAATTACAAATTCCAAGTATTATTGGCTTGTGTAACCTATCCTTGGATCCGCGCATAATTGTGCGATTTGGACGCTAAGCGCACGGATAGACAAGTAATGTATCGAAATTATGAGAATGGGGAACGAAACACTGGGCTCTTAGGTAATTCGGGGTACCCGTTAGAGTCATGGCTTTTGACACCTTATCGGAATCCAAACCTAACTGAACAAAGATATAATTATCTACACGCGCAGACTCGGAATTCGAACGGTGTAATAGAATATTGAAAAACACGTTTAGATGTCTTCTAGGTGAACGAGTTTTAAAATACGAGCCTCTAAAAGCAATTCAAATTGTTAACGTTTGTTGTGCATTATTCAATATATGTCTACTACATAAAATTGATATAGCAGCCGAAACATTATCTACAAATTCAAAAGATCAACAGGGAGCAGAGTTTGAATATAATTCGAAAGAAAATAATACCGCTGCACTTATTAGAAATGGACTTAAGAATTGTTTTTAATAAACGCAAAATTGTATTTAAATACATTTAATTATATTGATAAGTACAAAAAAAATATTTCATATTTTTACTTCAATAAAAAATTAAAATTACATCACAATTTCATTTTTAGTTATGATAAAATTTGTGTATCACTGAGTATCGATGGGAGAAAATATAGTGATAAAATATCGAGAAAAATGATGGTCGAAAATGATGTAACATACCATTTAACGATACCATCGAAATTTTCGATAGTATCGAAAATTCCGAAGTTACAACATGTCACCACTGGGGCGAGATTTTGTAATACTATCAAAAACACTATCAAAAATGATAGTCGAATCGAAAATGGTGAAAGGTGGTATTTTGTACCATTTTCGACAGACAAGCGAAATTTATATATGGCAACCCTTTTTCGAAATTGAAATGACAATTCTACAAATATTTTTTTATGTCAAAAATTGTGTGGTTTGTCAAAATTATTTGTTAAAAAATTTCATTGTGTCTTTAGTATTAAATTTATAAATTAATTTCAAATAAAATGATTAATATTGGTGCAGTATTTTCAAGTTTAAATTAATCAAATTCTGAAAGAGACTCGGGGATAAATTTTTACGTCGCGCATCGTTTTTGCGCAATCGCTATAACGTGCCGGATATGACTGATTAAAAATAAAATACACTTAATATACCTATAACTAGAATAACCCACCAAATTTATTAATTACATATACACGTTTTATTTAAGATTTATAGAATGTTTTCGGGTTTCAAAGGAAGTATTTTTAAATTTGCTCGACCACAAAAAAAAACCCTGAATGAATTTAAGATTAAGAAAAACTTAAATTTCATTAGGCACCAAATTGGTGTCCGTCTAAAATTTGTATGCCCCTGGATTTTAACAGAGATCCATAATGTTCCATTCCATTAACCAGTCAAAGGCAACCCAACCAAACTGTGGCAAAGTGGTTCGCATGCTTGCTCCAGCGACCGGAAGTCCCGGATTCGATTCCCGGTGGTGACAAGGAAAAAATTTCACGGCTGGTTTAGGATCAATGAATTAATCACTCATTATCCGAAATGAAAATATGATTATGAAACCTTATTTGAGGCGACCAGTGTTGGAAATTACAATATGCCATCAACTCGTGGAATTTCCGGTTGAACGAGCAAAATCTACTCATAAGGAGCAGTTTTTTAACAAAACAGGTCATCCCGGCATTATTAGGTGCATTATGCCACTTTCAAATAAAAATACATATTAAATTTATTTTTATTTTTAAACAATATTTATGTTTTATTTATAAATTGGTATACAAGATCATCACCTTATTCATTTTCAAATGATTTTAAAATAATTATTTTAGATTATCACATAAAATATCACATAACACTTTGATTGTCTTGAGTGATGAAGTATCGAAGTTATCGCTCGTCGATAATGATACAAAATACCGACTTTTCGAAACTATCGATATTTTTTCGAATTTCGAAAATTGTGATGTTACAAAATTCCCACCCTGATTTACAAAGAAATACTGTCAAAATCAACTGAGTTGTGAAAAGTCACCATCGGAATTGCAATGAAAATTTTTAAAGTATTTTTAGATTGGAACTATTTAGAAATGTTTTGTCAATAAATCTTTTAATAAGAATAAACCGATTGTAAATATAATTTTTAATAAATTATGTTAATAAAATCATAGGTACTCTTTTGAATAATATATACTTAAACCTGTATATATACATGAGAATTGGAACTTATACAATTTATTTATATCCGAGTATATATATTTCTATTCATAAATAAATGTTATAATTTGACTTAGATTTCAGCGTATTTTTGTAGGGGTATGCAAATTATATATTGCATGCATAATTGTATAAATTGAACTTCAAACTTTTGTATGGAAAATATTTTGGTATGAAATTTTATTATTGTTATGAATACCTCAAGAATATGTTTAGGCTGTCAAAAAGTTAGAATAACTAAAACATGTCATGTAATACTATACATACATGATATATAGGTAGGTTCTGTACTTACATTATATATACATAATATACTCTTATATATATATATATATGTATATATATATATATATATATATATATATATATATATATATATATATATATATATATATATATATATATATATATATATATATATATATATATATATATAAAGGAACAACATTCCATTGCAAAATTGGAACAATTCAATGATGAGTGAAAAAATCTTCTAAAGAATAAAAATAGACCGTCAAAAGTTTACCGTGAAAGAAAAATTGTCTTCAATAGTAAACTGGACGATGTTTTCGATATCGCACATACAAATGCCTTGTTCACGATGACCAGTGAAGACGACAAGCGATTCTTCTTGTCGCAGCGTAAGAAAAGCCGTCCCGGGTATTTGTCTGGAGCCAGACAATATGAAATAAAAAAAGAAAACCGGAAATCGGATCGTATGGAGGCACAAAAAATCGTTAACGAATACATCTTGAAGAAAACGTAAATCAATTCCAATAGACTCACAAGCATTATTTTTGTCATCGGAGAGTGACAGCGAAACGATACGTGATAACGACATGGTTTGCCCATGCTAAGCACAGAATGAGCCCCTAGAGGAAGCAAATGTTTCATTACTCCTAGAATAATGTCAGCTTTTGATAAGTGGAAGATTACTGATCGTGCAGCAATGCATTTACTACTAAGCAAATAGAGTAGAAATAGCAGCATCAGTTAAATCGACTTTCAAGTTTACAACATGAGTAGTACATTGATTGGGCTGAAAAATTACTTCCGGAGTTTTCTGGAACGGAGACCGTGGAGCGTTTGCCGGAGATTATTTCTCATATAGATAGAGAAGAATTATTGGGCGTTCCCAAAATATCAAGATCAACTGGTTTGGAAATGGTAGAGGCTGTTTTCTAAAGCTTAATCGATTGGGGAGCTGACGATGTCCAAATACTGGAAGATTAAATGGAGCAGCTATTATTTTAGAGCAGAAACTGGATCGAAGTTTATTATATGTATCTTCCTTTTCGACATTTCGACAGATTTTTTACACCAAACACTGACGAATATTTTAAACGGTTCAAGTTAACCCAGATTTCCTAAACAAAGATCCGGATATGTGGCGTCAGGATGATAATTTCAAAAATGGAATGAGATAGATAGATTTTAATAAGAAATTAACAAAAATGAAGATGACATTCAATATTTACTACAAGTTAAGACTAAGTTAAGAACTAAACACAGAAGTTTTCAACATATACCAAAACACCCTTGATGGGTAGAAGATCATCTTATATTGATTATTTTCATCATAAAAATTAATTCATAATATCATTTATGCGGTTTACATTGCGGTTCGAGTCAACTTGTAGTTATGTATCTTCAGGTTAACCTTGAAGTTAACTTCTTCAATATAATCATTGGCAGTGTCATCTTTGGATCGAGTCCAAAAAATTTTAAAAATGTCTAGATGAATGCAATTAGTTTTAGGGAAAACTTGATAAATTAAAATCGGAAAAATCACAAAAATATGCTTTCGTATTGTTTTTCGACTCGACCTAAGAATTTTTTTGGATTGAGTCGAGTTAACTCCCAAGTTACCTCCAACCTCCAATATAAACAGTATAATTATGTAACAAATCATAATTTTTATATATGTATGTTTAATTTTTATGTTTCAAATAGAAAATATAAAAAAAACAAACTAATCTTCTATTTTTCTATGATTTATTGTGGACGCGGCAACAATTCACGTCGGCAAAACTTGTTAATGTTGACTCCAAAAAAATACGTCAACAATAATTGTCGACGTCGACGTTTGTTGACGTCGCACATCCCTGAATTTCATAGAATTGTGCATTTATAATAAAAAATAGTCATAATTTGTCTTGCTTTTGTATTTTGGAAATTTGGCAATAATTTCGCTATTTGTTCACCGATTTTCGATATCTTTGATGTTTTGGAAAGGTAACTATCTCCACTATTCACCACAATTTTCAATTAAGCTGAGATAATTATGCACAAATTATGTTTAGGTGGTGGAGTTCCCTTATAGATAGGTAGAAATTAACTGTGTAATATCTGTATCAGAAATAGCCGAGTTATCGATAATTTATTTATCACATTTCTCATATTGTTTATTATTTCGGACGTCAAACTTAATAATAATGTTGTAATCTAAAACTGTTATGTATATATGTTTTATAGATTTTTACATATCGTACATATATACATACATATTGAAAATTTCTTTTTTTACGAAAAATAAATAGTTTCGCGTCGATGGCATTATATTTCTATTAAAAAATTCGACGTGAAGATAGCAGACATGCCCGCCCATCTATGCATATATAGCTATTTGTTTGTGATTTTTGAGTAACGATTGATTTTCTAATAATTTTGTCACTTTTAGATGATTATTAGTTATCTGATTATAGCCTAAAGTTGATATCAGTTTAAATTGATATATGTATACTATATATACGAGTAGGGACTTCAGTTTAAATCTCTTATATTTTGTCCTTTTCGGCACACGTTGATCGTATACTTCCTCAAATATTTTTCCTTATCAATATAATAAATAATAAATTAATATCAGGAGTCCCACCAAATTTTCCAATAAAACCAATAGGCTACTCATCTTAATCCGAGAAACTAATCTGAGATAGATAAATTACTAGATGATCAGTTGTAATATTGAATAAATAAATAAATTAATTATTTAAAAAAAAGAAATCCATACAAGCATGTTGATTTGAAAATATTTTTTTCAAGCTTGGTTTTTTCTGTTTTATTTGTTTTACACATAAAATTGTATTATTGCAAACAGAGTTCTACCATCTAGTTAATTTCAAATATTTCAAATGACATAATTAAATTTTTTTGCCGCTAGAGCACACGCTCAATTATGAATTACCGTCGGATTTATTAATATCTTGAAAATTGATACAGTTGAGGAATTCTAAATTATCTTTTTCCATTCACGCAATTAATAGTTGTATGAATTTGATAAATTGCTCGGTATGAATTGATTCGTTAAAACCTGTTCCTAAGCGAAACCCATTTACTTTGTTTTTATTTGATTTTTTTGAATCATTAAAATAGGCTTTATGCCAAAAATGGATCATGCCATTTCGAAATTCTAGTAGTGCTTCGACAAAATATATTGTATTACTCTCGTATTATCGTGAAAATTTAGAAATGAAAACTTTTGATGCTATTTAAATGAAAATATTATAATAGGCGTACAAACATGTGTATATCAGCCACACACTGAAAACACGAAATAAAAATCATGTATCAATCTATCTTATGTCATCAAATACATAAATAAAAGATCAATTACAAGTTGTTATTTTGATTTTTTAGTTTTAAGAACCAACCTTAGATATAATTTTCTACGACGGAGTAATTTAAATGAAATCAACCGGTAGATCTATCAATCATTACAGACATGGATGTTGTGCAATTTTCTTAATTCCATGCATATGCTATACTTACAAACCTTTTTTGTATTACTTTTATTGTTAACTCTAATTGTTGAATTATAATTTTACTCGTTGGTTCATTGGTTTTGGCTCATTAAAGGTTGTGTTTCCAGATCCGATATATTTGTTAAATAACTAAATCTCTATATAAAATAGCATGCGTACTAAGACATAAAAATATACCGAGAATTCAATCCTGAACAAACTCTATGACCACAAAAATACCACATACAAAAATTAAAATAATTAAAATTTAAACAATAAATTTAAAAAGAAATTGATTGATTGAATATTCAAAGATTAAGAAGAAACTTAAAAAAAATCAGAGTACATAACTAATTAATTTCATCCGATATATTTTGGGTATTTATAATTGATTAAGTTTCAGTTATCGTAATCAGATCACTGCTGTGATCATTTTTCAATACAAAATGGAACACATTCATTAAACATTGATATTTAATTTATATTATATCCCTTTTCCGGCCCGCGATCGTAATTATGCGTGTAGGAAAAAAGCATCCTGTCAAAAAGCATTTTTGTATGTATATTGAGCCAACGAACACAATTGTGCATTATACTTAAATCATTTTCGTTTGAAAAATAACACTATTACTATAATAATAATAAAATAAATAATAAGTTATCAAAAACAAATAATTAAAATGTTATAAAATTTATATGTTATCAAATTATAATGCTTTTTGCAAAAAGAATCCCAATTTAACTAGGTTAGGTTTCAGTGGTTGACACTTAGGCCAATTCTGGTCCATTGTGTTACTATCCATGTCAACCTGTACATTGACTTGGACGGTGAGTCGGCGCTTAATTCTGCACTCCATCAGAGGGTTTTTAGTTGTGTTTATTAACATCACCGATTGTAATCGATGATAAAAATTCGATTTGCATCTAGCCTCTGATGGGATTCAAATCCAGTACCTCCCGGTCCAAGTGCCGAAGCTTTAACCACTGGAACACTTGTCTGGTCATCCGATTTAACTAAGATCCGTTAAAATCCGGAAGACATTATAATCTGTCATTTTTTACTTACACATTTTGTATACGGTTGACCTAAATTTTAGTTTAAAAAAAAATTTTGTCTGGCCGGAAAAGGGATATAAATAATAATTCAAAGACGAGTTTTCAGATAAACCTTACGTTGTTGTACAAATTGAAAAAAATTATATCATCATAGTAGTTAGGTAAATACAGAATAAAAACAGTTGGATGTACATATGCATAACGATTTAAGTGATTGTGCGCATATGATTCATTAGTAGAGAATGATTCATGTTACGTAAGATGAGGAATTTATGTACTTGCAGTTATTATTTAGTTAGTTTAGTTAATTAATATGCACATATATATTTTATTTGATTTAATTGGCCGCACCTAAAACCGATTAAGGCCCTGATTCACAAACTGTACGTAACCTCTGTAAACACGAATAATTCATAAAAACAGATCGGCTTTTTCAACGTAAGTTACCTATACCGCTTGTAATTTTACATTGACGAATTTGTTGACGTAATGTTACATAGTTTGATTTAAGACCTTTTCTGAAACGACTACTTATTCCATATACCTATTGATTTATTCATCGCCATCTTAAATAAGTGTAGAAAACATTCGAAATGATTTTGCATATTTATTATAAAATCTCAAAACAATAAGAATTGTTTTCTTCTGTATGGGGAAAAAAAGATTTTGGAATATTAGTCATTCGCTCCTAGATTGCTGAACATTTCTTGTGTATACTACTTATTCAAATAAGTGACCTAGCGAGCATACTTATTTGGATAAGTAAGTTTCCACAAAATTCCACAAATAAGTAAGTTTCCACTTAAATAAGTAAGTTTCCATCTTTAAGAAAAGATGAAACATACGAGTATATATTTGAAAAGGGTTAATGCATTTCATTTAATTATGATAATTATATCTAAAATGGAACTTTACCTTTCCCAATACCAAACTAGTTGCATCGATAAAGTCAGGTACAGAAATATTCTTACAAATTACAACCTAGAAGGAGGAGGTGGCCATAATCATTCAACCGAAAGCATTTACTGTTCTAAATACCTCCCCACAATTCGTTAAACCTCTCCTTATATTGCTATAATCTTTTTTTTAATTTTTTTTATTATTTTTTTTTTTATTTATTTAAATTATTACAACAGAATACAATTCATCTAATAATTTTTCTTTCTTAATTGAGTCACTTGTGAATGAAAAGAGACCCATTAACCAGCATAGTCTTTGCACTGGGTGTCCTTAATCAATTAAATCAATTGGTGTTGTTCTCTGCAATCGTCTTACTGCATTTGAAGTGTCCAACATACCACGAAGCTCTTCATTTACGTGATAAATAAATACGTTGTCCATCAATTACTGCAAGTTTATTTATTTCTTCTTGAACCGTCTGGATATTTAGGTCCTTATGAAGGTCATCATTCCTAATGTACCACGGAGTGTTAACTATACCACGTAGCATTTTATTTTGAAAAGTTTGTATTATTTTGGTGTTGGTTTTCTTTGTACAGCCCCAGAGCTGAATTCCGTAAGTCCATACAGGCTTTAGCACCTGTTGATATAATAGCAATTTCTTTCCTGTAGACAATTCCGAATTTTTCCCGAGCAGCCAATACATTTTTCGATATTTGATATTAAGTTCATCTTTTTCTTTTTAACGTGCTCTTTCCATCTGAGCCTAGTATATAAGGTCATCCCTAGATATTTAGCCTTATTTGCACACGGAATCTGCTAACCGTTACTGATTACAGGCTTATAGCTGATTTTTAGATTGGTGAAATTCACATGCATAGATTTGGATTCATTGAGCCCGATACGCCACATTTTTGTCCATTCTATGATTTTAGAACATGCTTCTTGAAGTTTCTTTGTCAATTCTTCGATAGTATCTCCTACTGAGAGAACTGCAGTGACATCAGCAAATGGTGCAACGGTAACATCGTTTAATTGAGATCAATCTCTGGTGTAGAGCATGTAAAGAGTAGGTCCCACAACACTACCTTGCGGGACTCCTGCCGAAATCTTTTTTAGTTCGGAATATTCATCTTCATATTTCACCCGAAAGTGGCGATTCTCTATGCATGATTTTAAAATCATATAATATTGTTTTGGTAAATCTCTGGGTAGTTTCAAGAGTATACCTTTGTGCCATCTCGATCTCGTTCTTTGTGCCATCATCAATGACACCTGTTAGCCTATGAACCTGCTCAATATTTGAGTGTTTCTCTCTGAAACCAATCTGATATTCTGGGATAAGGTTTCTTTGTTCTATGATTTTTTTTTTCAATCTTTTCAGCAACAGCCTCTCAAACAAGGCCGGTGAGATTTTCTTTCATTCGGTGGCTTGCTTGGTTTCGGAATCATTATTACTTCTGCTACTTTCCACTGCATTGGCACATGTTTTTTTAATAATAATAATAATAATAATAATAATAATAATTTACGGGTGGCTTTTTCAGGCTGCTCCTTTATTATTTGCTCTACCAGTGGCACTATTCTGGTTTTCCCTGGGAATAGGGAATTGGGAAAAATATTTTCATAGCATTTTGTTCTAAATTATATTTTTCTGGCCTACTGCTGGGATTAGTTGGGTGTAAATATTTTTGAAACAAAGATATATTGGGAATTATTTTTCCCTATAAAAATTTTGTGGAACAAATGTTTCCCAATCAACTTTGTTTCGAAAATATTTACACCAAACTAATTCCAGCAGTAGGCCAGAAAAATATAATTTAGAACAAAATGCTATGAAAATATTTTTCCCAATTCCCTATTCCCAGGGGAAACCAGAATAGTGCCACAGGAGCTTTACTTGCTTTTATTTTCTTAATTTTAGCTTTTAGTTCTTCCAATGTTACAGGCCTGATATCTTCGAAGTCAGATATTCTGGGCGTATCAGCACTGTTTTCGAAACTGGACTGCAGACCTAGAGGTTGAAATGTTTCTTCAAGATATTCAGCAAACAGGTCAGTTTTATCTTTCACATTTCTAGTCCATTTCCCATCATTTGTTTTGATAGGGGGGATATGCGTTTTAACCCTTTCGTTGCGTTCCAGAGGGAATAGTCGGTATCTTTAGTTGGAGCTAGAGAACAAAGGTATTTACCAATTGTTTCATTTTTCATTTTTTTTTTTGAGTGCCTTAAGTTTGATGCACAAGTTGTTTAAGGTGGTTTTACATTGCGGCGCAAGCGTACGCGTAGTCTACCATTTCTTTCGGGCTTTTCGTTTTTCCTGCACTAGTTCTCTTACTCCTTTTGGGTAAATAAGAGTGTTTCCGTCCCTGGATGATAATTTTGGGGAGCATTCCCAAGTCGACCATTGTATGATAGCAAGGAGCCTATCTAGTTCCTCTTCTATTTCATTTTCACTTCTGATTGGCATTTGAAGTTCTATTTTTTCCTCTACTAACTGATTAACTGTCATAATAACAGGAGAATGATTAGATATTAGACTTTCATCATTTTCTAAGAGATTTAGTGTTTCGATATGCCTTTACTGATGTACAAATTTATAAGGTATGGGATTTTATTAGGATCAGATGGACAGTACGTTGGTTTCCCTCCTGAATAAAATTCACATTTTGAGTATTGGCAAGCTGCAAGTAGTTCTTTGCCTTTTGGAGAGGTTAATCTTGAACCAAAGGTATTTTTTGCATTAAAGTCACCTCCGATAATGAAGTTACTTCCTAATTTCTGGATCAAGTTAATGTAGTCTTCTTTCTTCATGTTATACTGTGGGGGACAATATATTGCAGATAAATTAAGGGTGTTGCGATGGCCAAATTTAACCGCCACGGTGGTTACTTGCATGGATTCTTTTTCTATTTTTAATTCTTCATGATGTTTGATATTATCCCTAATAAATATAGCTGACCCTTCTCTTGCTCGTTCTGCTGGCAATGTGGTATGGTAACAAGAGTAGTATATCTCCGGATTGGTAAATAGGTGCTGGTGGTAAAATGTGTTTCTGATATTAAGCACATATCAATTTTTTCAGTATGTCTTTCAAAATAGTTCTAATTCTGCTAGGTGTTGTGTTAATCCGATTCCATTCCATATGGCTATACTTAATAAGTAGTTTTAATGTCTGGTTTCTGCTCTGAAATTATGAACTGAACTATGTATTGCAAACATTGTTTATTTTTAGCTATTTTGGAACTTCGCATATCCAGCAGATTGCGTAGATCCAGAATTAATTTATTTAATATATTCTGTTCCACAAGGCTATTTAAAATTGTTTGGACAGTATTCTTGAAATTGTCGGTACCGCTGGTGTCCTTTTCTTTTGAATTTGAAGAGGCCTGCGCATATGTATAATTCTCCCTATACATAAATGCTTCATTTCGTGCTCGATCCTTGTTTGGATGACTTAGAGGGGATTTGCGTGCCAGATCCCTCATTTTTTGTAGCTGCTTGGCAATCTCAGATCCTCGGTAGCTGGTTGGATGTTGCCCATTACAATTTATACATTTTGCTGGTCCTTCTTTAGATAGTTTGCAAGTTTGTGTTTGGTACTTTCCAGCACATTTTACGCATCTTGTTTCGCGCGCGCAATATCGTTGTGTATGGTTATAGCCTTGGCATTTTTTACATTGTACTATTCTTGTACTACCTGCTTTAACAATTTCGATCTTTACTCGCATGTTGAGTATGCCAGTTATATTGTAAATTTTTTCTATTTACACGGATTTTTCAAACGTTAGTATGAACAGGGGAAGTCCTCTTTTTGAAACGGCTTCTAGTCGGTTCTCTCCGCTACGTCTCTCTTTTTTAGTAATGTTCACGGTATGAAGGATTTTAAATCCTTTATTTTCTAGGTCCTTCATTATTGAATTACTTTCACAGGTTGGAGATGTAACCCCCTTGCCATGACCTTGATGGTACGATCGTTTATATTTTCGTACGTGTACCACTGATTTTTTCCGTATTCAGCTTCATGGACAAGTTTATGTAAGCGTTTGGATTTGAAGTGTTAATCTTCCATACATAATTGTTCAGAGCAGTAACTTTATACTCTTGTTTCGTAATAGTACTCATTACATTTTGGATTTCTGAGTAATTGGTTACTCCTACTATAAAAATCGGTGGTCGGGCTTTTACCTTCGGCTATGCTTCATTTTGTTGAGCTGGTTGCCGCTCGGGTGATTTTTGTACCTTTTTTACTCAGCTTTTCTTTTTTCTTTATCTAGTTTTGTTTAGCTTTTCCCTTCTTCAACATCCAGTTAGTTTCCCTATCTAACTCTTCCTCGTTCGTTGAGTATTCAGACTTCTGCAACTTGTCTCTTTTAGGTTGTACTTCGTTATCTGACGCTTCTTTGTTTATGGTTTTCTTTTCCGTTTTGGAATTTGTTTTATCTGTTTTGGAGATTACTAGTTCCATGTCTTCAATATTTTGTTTTAGTGCTTGATTTTCATTTTCTAGATTGGAAAATCCATCATTTGCATTTCTACCGACGTTGAAGATATTGGTTGCAAAATTGCTTTTGCTTCTACTTTTGGCATACGTTCTTGCTGTTTTTGACTGCTGGTTGAAGCGGATTCGTTCAGCTGTAAAGTTACAGCTACAGAATACTCAAGGCTTGTGAAATGGTACCTGTCGCCCTCGTTAGCTTAGTAAGTAGAATGCTCACCCTGTTATTGACCCCGAATAACAGGGTGAGCATTCAACCCGAAGGGGTTTTTAGGTGTTTTTAACGTGTCGTGTTATTCGTTGGTTATATATCACATCGCCTGAAAAGTTCCCGGTCTAACAAAGAAAACACTTTTTTTTTTTGCAAAATGCATTTTATTCATCAACATAATTTTCTTCTAGAACGATACAATCAGTCCAACGCCTCTCTTACATTTCAGTGCCTTTTTTGGAGAACAATTTATCTTTGTCTTCAAAACACGCTTCAGTTTCCGCAATCACTTTTTCTTTGGGGCCAAATCTCTTTCCCTGGAACTTTTAATGAGGTCTGTAAACAACTGGCTACGGGCCAAATCTGGCGAATACTGTGGATGCGGAAGCAATTCAATGTGCAACGCGTTGTCGTTTTTGATATTTGTGAGCAAACGCGGTACCCACTTCAAACACAGCGTTCTCATGAACAAATATTCGTGCAAAATATGACCAACACGTTTATTGATATCTTTACTATGTCAGCTATCTCACGCAACTTCACTTTACGTTTGAAAGACCGAATTTGGTGGATTTTTTTATGTTTTCTGGAGTCACAGCCTCATTTGGGCGTCCGGAGCGTGGGCATTCCTCTCAGGCGATGTAATACTTGGTTGAGGGATGTCAAAAAATTCCACAATAAATTTAAAAAAAACACATTTTAGAATCTTTATGGTGCATGGTTCTTGGAGGGTCATAAGCATAAATATAATTATATTTCTTTATTTTATATAATCACGTGTAATATCTAAATAATTATATTTTTTTTATAACTGCCTTTGGCTTTATTCTTGAATCTTTCCTATCTTGAGAAACTCACAAGTTGTTTTCAAATCTTACAAGCTAATTAGTTAAAAAAGATTATTTAAGTCTTAACCGTTTATTATTAATATTAATATGCACTATTTGGTTTGTTATTTATATGAATTAGCTAGCTAGATCTAAGGGATCTTTTCTTTTAACGTGCCGATATCTAGGCCTCCATATAATATTTCCCGAGCTAATGTGTTGGTATGTTGTTCTAATTTAGTTTGTTATTTTCAGCTATTGTATTGTATCGGCCACTGTTTCAATGTTGAGATTATGGGGGTTTATATCGTTGGGTCCAGCTATTTTATTATCCTACTGGAACGGTTAGACTGGAATATGATAACCCACAATATTCAACTCGAGTACTGTATCGCTCGAGTGCCAATCAGATTGATTTATATTTAGCGCGTATATATCGCTGGTACTTTCGATGAACACTATATTAATATATACGATTCGAATATTTGTTTAATTATTATTTTTATTTTATTTTAATAAGACAATTACATATTTTAACTTCTAACTTGTCGCGCTGTTCGTGTGTATATCCTTTTTACCGTCGCTCTACTTTATCATCGCTATCATGGGATGAACACCGAGATGTGATGAATCCTGGGGTGAACACCGCTGATTTGCCCAATCAACAAATGCGTTGATGTCGTGGTGTCGCCACAAGATCACGGTGTATGTTTGTGTTATGTTACGTATGTACGTTTACCATCACTCGTATAGTATTTTTGATTGTACACGTTGCAATTGTATTATATTTGAAGCACAGGCTGAGCCCCACAATTGTATTCCGTAAGTCCAGATTGGTTGTAGTTTATACAAAAAGACTTTGCAGTCTAGAGTTACGAGTAACTTAGAATATTTTCCGATCAACCAATTTATTTTAACACTTTTGATGTTGATTTGTTGTCATTTTGTTTCGATATGTTTCTTCCCTGTCAATCTTATATCTAGATGTAGACCCAGGTATTTAATGGTATTGCATTGGGGTAGATTGATGTTATTTAACTTCAGGTTTGTTTACGGAGAGTTAATGCAATGTGTGCGTATTTCTGCTCGTTTGCTTTTATTCTCCATTTTGAAAGCCATTTAGCTATTTCTTCTAAGTGTTCTTGCAGTACTCTTGATGTTATTTGAAAGTTTTCATGTGACACTAATAATGCTATATCATCTGCAAATGTTGAAACTGTTACATAATTTGAAGAAGGAAGGCCCGCTATGTAAATTAAATATAACACTGGACCGAGTACACCGCCTTGTGGAACTCCTGCGTATATTTTATTCAAATTGGAAGATGTACTATTGCATTCATTCATATCTCGATTGTCAAAGTGTATACAAGTCCAAACTGCAACTTGTATTTAAAATAAAAATAAAAATTAATAATAAATTGTTCTCATTTATACTAGTTTATTGGTCATTCTATAATCTCGACAAATTTTATAACTAAAGTGATTTAGTTGAAAAACTTGTTAAGTTTATTAAAAGAAAATACTTTATTAATACTTGTGTTAGTCGCGTCACATCTCAAAAATCCCGCCAATTTTATTGTGAAAATAGTGATTTAATATCGAATATGCCTGCGAGTTGTTCAATGTGTTTCGATAACATCACCAAAGAAAGGTTCCAATTGTTAAGTGTGGTAGTATCTGTGGAAATTTCTTTCATATATGGTGTACACAGGGAAATCTATGTTATATTTCAGAATAACAGGCTGCTCTTAAGTTTTGTTATCCATGCGGGCCGATCGAGTAGAGAAATTCTTGGTGAAAGTGTAAACACTACTTAAAAAATATCTTCAGTTTTATTTAATGTTTTTAGATTTAGTAGAATGTTATTCTTGCTAAAAGAATCTAAAGTTGTACTATACGCAGAAAAATTCATGCTATGTTGTAGCATAAAATTTTTGTTGTGAGTATTATTATACTTGCGGATATCTTTGGTGTAATTCTTATATTATGCATAATGACAGGTAAAATAATAGCTCCGCCCTAAATTAATTTTCAAATTTTTGTACAATCTAATCCTTTATAAAAGAAATTCAATACTAACAAGTAGAAAATTTTCAACGTCCCATAAGCAAATGAAAGTTTATCAATAGTATTTTGATGGCATTATATTCTTCCAATAAGAGTAATAAATTTACATGATTTTAATAGAAGATGATTTTTCTTTAAATAAACATATAAAAGGATACTAACAGCAAAACATTTGCTATAGTTAAGACAAAATTTCTTATATGAAGAATTGAAACAATTCCACGTAGAACCACAATATTTCAATCAAGAATCTTCAGTTTAACATACAATTTGTATGCCCTTAAATACATAACTTACGTGCTTAATCCTAGAATAAAGAAATATTACGAGAAAAATTTGATTCTTTCATTTATTTCAATTTATCTTCTATTAAGAACTTGATATGTGCATTGGAACATCATATTACTTTTCACTTAAGCCCATTTGATTAACACCATACTTACATATAAAATAAAAATTCTCAAACTGAAATATTTTTAAGCTTAAAATAAAACAAAATTGTTTGGAAGAATTGAATTATTGAAAATTTATTGGTATTATATAAAAAAAACTGATATAAACAAATAAACTTTATCATTCTGCATTCTAAGAAAATCAAAATAAAATTTTCAATAAAACTACAATCAAAAAGATAAATAAAACGATATATTTCGCATATTATATTTGTAATCCAAATACGTTACCAACATTGCATACATACAATATTTACATAACTTATATTCAACCTCGTAATTTCATATAATTAAATTTTAGTATATATTTAAGATAAACTTTAAATTTAGTTATTAGCACGTATATAATTTTTTACAAAAACTGCAATTGTACATAGCTAAAAAAACATTTTCATAAATAAAAAAAATAAAGATAAAATATTAAATTATTAAAATTCGATAATATTCCATAATATTGTAATGACGCTCCATAATATTGTAATGACGCTCCACTCAATCAAACGCTTCCACTCCACAATTTTCTTTCGATTTTCTGTTAAATTAAAATAATGAAAAAGAACACAAAATTAAATTTTTTAAACTCGATAATAACTTAATAACTTATATTGTAAAACACTTTATATGTTAAACAGTTAAAATGATGTAAATATTACAAATAAATGAATCACCTTGCATAAAGTTTCAATTATTTTTTTCAATTAAAACGACGCTAGTGCGGCGCCATTTTTAATTTTAGATTCACATGCAAAAACACTTTTTAATACACTGCTTTAAAACAAAGAATATTAACTTATCATAAATATTCTCCTTCACTACTATTTTAGTTTCACTTAAAATAAATGATTTGTTTTCAAACTTATTTTCTTTTTTCTACACAAATAAAATCACAAATTAAAAATATCCACTGATTCACTGAATTTAAATGACACGATTTAAATGAGACGATAATCACTGAGAAGCACAAGCCACAACTACAGAAGAGGCGATTAGAATTTGATTTTTCTGTAGCTTAAGAATATCTTTTAAAAACCCAACAGAGAAATAAGAATGGCTGTTCTTGAATTTTTAACGTTTTAAATTCCCAAAAATTTGTCATTATTCATTTTTGCAATAAATTCTCGATGAGAGCGCAAGAAATTTCCAATAAGCCTAGAAATTTGTTTAGGAAAAAACCCCTTTTTTTAAGAATGTAAATCGGTAATGTGCTCAGCGCAAGAATAAACTTCTTTCTTTTAAGAGTTTTTTTTTGCATCAAGAGAGAACAATTTTCTTGCCAAAAGTTTACTTTTTTCTAAAAACAAAATGCTTATTTAAAGGTTTCATATCTAACACAAAGTATGGTTATATTATATTTCAGATAGATATGCTTAGGGAAAGTTTTCTCAGCCATTCTTGAAGTAAGAGTATTATTTATATCTTAAGAACACTTGAAATAAAATGTTATGTTTTATTGTACTAAATGCCAGTGTAAATATTTTTTCTAATAGAATTATAAGCTATATTTTAAAATAAAATCTTATATTTGAAAATATCCACAAATAAGATTGGCTATTCTTAATTATGGACAAAATATTTTTCTGTGTGTGTGCAAACATATCCAATGACCTTGTTCAAAACATAAAAGAGTGTTCCGCAAACTGGCTATGCTTACCTTGTCGCTTTTTACGTAACCAATCGACTTTAGTGAATGAGGATGAAGCGTCCGAATTAACAAATTCACTGGATACAGCTACCAACATTGGTTTACCTGAAATAATGCGGTAATTAAAAAATCTAGAAAAAAACTTACTACGTTAGAGGAGTTATATGGAGTTGTCTTCGAATTAATAACTAAAAATGCAGAATTAAGAAATAGAATTGGGAAACTTGAGGAACAATTATTATCACACAACACAAAATTGCATGTATTGGAAGCCGATCAAGATAAACCGAACCAATTGGAGAATGCCTCTAGCATTACCATCAGTGCAGTCGTTTGTTTACCAATGAAACATGATGATATTCAGGGCCTTGTAGTGAATGTAATTAAAAAAATTCTGAACTCATTTCAATCTGACGACATATTATCCATCGAACCAATTCAACGATCCATTAAAGCAACTAGAATAAAATTTATAAACCTAATGATGTTTTTATTATAAAATTAAAATCTACCTAATTAAAAAACAACATTTTGCCGCAAATGCGCTTAAAAAGTTTCTTCACACAAGCCTTACCACAAAATCATCCAAAACAACGTATATACACTACCGCGCAAAAGTGTTTAGGCACCCCTTTTTCATGTATTTTTGATACAGTATTATGTTTACGAAACAACATTTGAATAAAATGAAATACTTATCTGAAACGCAGTTTCATTATATAACCACCAATGATACAGGGTTAATTTTACCACCCTCTACCTGCGCTTGGTTGGATTGTCGTAAACTGTTTATTACGGTACAATTACAATAATAGTCTGTAGGAATTTCCAGAAAAATTTATCAGTCTGGTTTATTTTAGGTAATGATGTTTAAATTGATTTTTATAAAAAATTTCAGTGAAATGAGTCAAATAGGATCAAATCACTGTTAACATCGTAAGCGAAATATCGAGTGACAATTATTTAAAATGCCTCTAAGAAAAGAACCAAGTACTGAAACACTGGCGCTTATAATAGCTTACCATACAGCTGGTTAAGTAATTGACAGATTGCCAAGAAAATGGAATTAGACCACGCTACAGTCGATTGTAATGTTAAAAAATATCGAGAAAGTGACAGTTTTTTTAAATAAAAGACGTAGTGGAAGACCAAGAGCGACAACATCTGTAGATGATCATAGAATAGTGATTACTAGCAAGACAAATAGACACAAAACAGCCCCGAAAATAACCGCAAAATTAAATGTTGGTCAGCCAAAACTTAGTGTTTCTACGGTTAATCGTCCTCTACAGGAATCCGGACTCCATGGCCGTGTTGATATTAAAAAAGCATTACTAGTAAAGGAAATATGCAAAAGCGACTTAAATGAGCCCGTGAACATCAACATTGGACGATAGAAGATTGCAACAAGGTTTTATGGACGGATGAGTCCAAATCTGAATTTTCGGTACCCGAAGATTAATATTCGTGAGAAGATCTTTTTGTCAACGTGCCAGTAAAGAGTGTATTGCCGCTACCGTAAAGCATGGAGGCTTTTCAGTGATGATTTGGGACTGTTTTGCTGGTCCTACTGTAGGCGATGTTGTGAAAATTGACGGAATACTAAGAAAAGAAGGGTACCGACAAATTTTGGAGCACCACTCAATACCTTCAGGAATTCGACTTTTAAGTCAAAATTTTATCTTTCATCAAGATAATGATCCAAAACATTCACGTAAATTATATAAAGGCTATCTTCACCATTTAGAGGATGAAGAAACGATTAAAATTATGCAATGGCCTCCCAAAAGCCCTTACTTGATTCCTTTTCAATTATTGTGGGAAGAACTGTACCGGGAAATATTGCAGTCAGCTCCAACATCAGCTGTTTGTGGAACTCAATAACGCCAGAAACTCTGGCAAAACTTATTGCGAGAATGCCTCGACTGTTCTATCAATTGGATTTAATTTTGACATTTATTTAGAATATTGCCATTAATAAATGTGTGCATGTATCAAAAAAATACATATTTTCATATTTTTACCGAGTTTTTATATGTTTTATGATGTTCTTATCAGTGCCTAAACACTTTTGAGCGGTAGTGTACGTCATGCATTATTTGACCCGGTTCAATATTAGCTTTACAGGTAAGCTAAAATCATCAAATTAAAATATAACTAAAAATATTTATGGTGCAAAGCCGGACAAATTTACTTACAGAAATCAGCTGAATCAGATGTTCATCGTATGCAATCAATCAACGATATTTTTCGGATTAAAGGTTCTGCTCGTCCTCAATCTAGTTGATTAATGTTGACCTACCAGTATTATAATATAGTTTATGTACTTTTGCATGCTCAGTTTGTTATTATATTTCTCATATTAAATATTTATATAATACTTAGCTTTTTGTACTATGTACTATTTGCTTATAGTGCAATTGTAATGGAAAATAGTTTTGTTTTCGATTACAATTGCACTATAAGCAAATATTTTTCATTTTTGTACTTGGTTTTTATTTATGACGTTTTGACATTTCATTTAACATTTTATTATTTTAAGTTGGTATTAAAACCTTACAATTGTTACTTTAGCATTGCAAAAGAAATATTTGAGTCATACCTATTAAAAAAAACTAACAAAGAGTGTGTTGGTTACACTAACAATGCAACGTAAATTTGAATTTTGTTTTCTACATTTTTTTTGTTTCTGCGCTAATACACTTATACTTAGTTTTTCAAAAAAAAAAATACTATGGAAAAAAAAATTCCAATACATCTTTACTTAGTTATTGTTTATTTCATATGTGTGGAGTTAGCAGGACTTATATTTAAGTAGATTCTGTTATTGAGTACTAAATTTTAGTTTTTTTATTGTATACGTACTAAATAGTACATTTTTTATTCATTTTTAAACAAATTATGGCATTACGGTTTGCACCTATGGTGTTATAAAATCTTATATTTTAAACTCAAACGGATAATTAACGTAATTTTTTCTTATTTAATTTTATTATTATAATTTATTTCCACAAAATAACTTGCTGATTTTAATTTTATATAAATTTCATATTAAGTTCTGCTTTAGTATAATGTCGACAAACAAGTTTTGTTACTGTTTTAGGGAGCAGGAGCATTAAAATCACACAGTCCAATCCCGCAGATTATCCCGCAATATCAAACTCGATGGCAAACAAGAATTAATTATAGCAATTTATCAGACAGTTTGACGTTTTGTGACTGGACTTCGGTATTCTCTACTTATGATCCAAATTTGGCCTCTTCGATTTTTATTAATAAACTTACCGTTGCATTGAATAATAATAAATTGATCACAAAACTCCCAAGGCACGATTTCAAAATTAAACCATGGATGACAAATTCATTACTGAATTTGACTAATTATGAAAATAGTTTAATCAAAAAATTGAGAAAGAATTCAAATAATGCGGCGCTAAATATAAAATTTCAAAACGTAAATGCCAACCTAAAATATTTAATTCCACAGATCAGTACACAGACAGTTTATGAAAATGAAATATTCACGATCGTGAGTGATCTAAAAAATAGTTCTTCTTCCGGTGTTGACGAAGTATTCCATATAATAATTAAAAAAATAATTGGTATTTCAAGTTTTGACTTTTATTTTTAATAACTGTTTAGAAAAAGGGATTTTTCCAGAAAAAATTGGGATACCTTGAAAAAATTAAATTTCTTGATAGATGACAGAATGGTTTTATAAAGAACTCTTCTACTGAAAAAGCATTAGTCTCATTCTCGTCGCCTCCTCTTTAAAGCTCAAAACAGAACAAGAGCGAAGGCGGCGAGCGAAATCGCCTGTCATATTAGAAAACACCGAAATCATGCAAAACAAACACAACCATCAACGCAGGCGACTACGATTTTTTCGTTGAAAAAAATTTAGAGTCTATTTCTATTTTTGTTGCCGACGAAACAATGTTGCCAACTGTTTTTTATATATGTATAAGTTGGCATCAATTAACCGTCATATTATTAACCATTTTTTTTCAATCTAGTAGCCTAATGCCACAACGTCATGTGTCAAAAACACAGAAGGTTATGCCGTTTGGTTGTTTTTTTATCGCCATACGCTGACGCTTTTGTTCTGTTAGCTACAGCGATATCGCGGCGATATTTTTTATTTATTCGTCGACGCTTGCCGTCGTCGCTCTTGTTCTGTTTCTAGCTTAATATTTGAACGATAATTTGAAAGCTTCTTCGCTTGTCATTGATATTTCCAAAGCATTCGATATTGTTAATCACAAAATATTATTATCAAAATTATATAATATCGGTGTGAGAGGTGTTGCACTAAAATTGTTTCATTTCAATCATACCTTCATAATCGTAATCAAAGTGTAGTATTGATAATATCTTCAGCGATGAGAAAACTGTCAATATCGGCGTCCCGCAAGGATCAGTTTTGGGGCCATTGTTATTTTTAATACGTTCACGCCAGCACGTACCACCGCTGGCCTGTACTTAACTGTCTCATCGGGCGGCGCGTACCACCGGTTGCCCGCAATAGACTGTGTCATCGGGCGGCGCGTACCACCGGTGGCCCGCACTAGACTGCCTCATCGGGCGGTGCGTACGCATTTGATTGTGCTATTAGACGGTACGTAACTCCAAATATTTAGATTAAAAAAAATAAAAATACAAAAAAAAGTAAAAAATAAAAAAATTACTGGTAAAATTTTACTGTCAATTTGAACAAACAAAATCTAGTTTGATTTTATTTATGCGATATGACACTGCAATATGCATTTTTCATATAACCATCTGCTACACATGAAATAGAAAATTGTATATGGGTAAAATCATCACATTCATTCTATGGTATATAATTCTATTTTTGCAACTCTTATTTATTTATAAATAAGACTTGTTTATTTTGAAGGAAATTTTACAATAAAAAAATTTCCCTCTGCCTACACTGTAAAAATTAAAATTTGTGGAACGTTCGTATTCAAAAAATCCCAATTCATTTTCGTATTGAATTGAATTTTCGTATCGTAAGAAGATTCGTATCGTATTCAGGAATAGGGTGGCAGGATTAGCTCCCGTCCGATAGAGCGAAAAGCTTTAAGCGCCGCTGCCAATGGGCGAGGAGAGAGTTACAGCGCCGTCGTGAACGTGTTAATATATTCTAATTCAATTTTTAGCCTTGATTTGCGTGGTTCTACTGTCGCGTTTGGAGATGGCGTTATTGTATTCTGGCCCAAATATGGAATTTGTTAATCATGCTATTAATAGACATTGTTTTGCTTGGCTTTTTTTTTTTTAATTTAAACATTGATTGTACAATTAAGAACTCTGAATTTTAAAGTGCTTTCAAAGTTCCTATACAACTAACTTAATTTAATTATCCATATATTTTACTCAAGTTGAGGAAAATTCATAAAAAACCTCATATCTCTTAACTCCCTACTTAAACCTATAAATATTAAACTAAATGACGGATACAAATTATGCTACAGAACGGATAGAACAATTTTTTATTAATATTTTATTACCGAAACAAATCGGTCGAATAATGTGTCGATAGATCGTAAATAACCGTAAATAAGAAAAGTGTCGATTATCATAGTCGTTGTCATACAGATTGACGCTAAATGAAAGAATTTCCTACGGTTGTGTATTTAATTCGAGAGTACTGAAAATAGACCAATATACGGAACAATCTAGTTGTAAGAATAGAATATAGATGATAAATGTAAAAAGAATCAATTTTCGCACGCTACGTAGTAATTCGCTAGTAGTACAACTACATGGTATTGCTCTATATATATATATATATAGGCAATATTCCAATGTAACTAATACAACTTCAGTCGTCGTAACCTGATGAGAAGGCTGATTTTTTCAAATCAGTAATCTCATCCGTTCGGAACTGAGTGTTGTGATTCTTACACATTTTCCATCTTTAAATCAAAATTCAAACTTTAGAAGTTTATTTTAAGTTATTTGTAGTTTCTTGAAATGAATATCAGCACAGCTTCCCCATACTGGCGCACCATACATAGGTAAGTATTACTGGAAAAATGGTTCTGAATATGATTAATTTATTTTTTATGGTAAGGTTTGATTTGCGGTTCCTAATTCTTATTAGGAACAAAATTAGATTTCCGACGCCTAGAAAAGAAAGATACTTGAGTTTTCTCAACATTCAGTTTTATCTTCCATTTGGTGAAGAAGGCATTTAGCATATTAATACCATTTTCCAGAGTCAAGATAATTTTACTTGGATTCACAGAACTGGAGATTAAAGCTGAATCATCAGCATATAGTAGTAGGTCACAATCGGGCAGGGATGGTATACCATGAATAAAAATATTAAACAATGTTGGGCTCAATACCGCTCCTTATTGTGGAATGCCTGAACGTACAGTCATTTTTTTTAGAATTTGTACCCATTAGTATAACCGAAAATGTTCTATCACTCAAGTAATCCTTCAACAATTTTACAATGTAGACAGGTATATTTAACTGTATTATTTATCATTGTGCCACACACTATCAAAGGCTTTTTCTATATCCAACAAGGCAAATTCAGAAGAAAGCTTGTTACGAAGATTACCCTGAATGATATGGACTAATCTTTTGACTTGATGATTAGTTGAATGGAACTATCTGGACGCAAATTGTACATCTGGCATTATTGAGTGGCTTATAAGATGATTTTGTGATTTTGACAAAATTATGCGTTCAAATATTTTTGATATTGAGCAGAGAAGGCTAATTGGTCTATAATTCATTGGGCTACCGTTATCTTTATTTGGTTTGAGGACAGGGGTTACTAAAGCATGTTTCCAAGCCAGTGGGAAATAGTTTAAATTAAAACATGCGTTAAATAAATATGTCAATATAATAATCAAATTACGAGAACCGTTTTAACAGTAAATTGTTTACATTATCAATACAGGGACTTTTCCTAGTTTTAAGTGATTTAATGATCAATTTCACATCAGCTGGTTTGGCATATTCAATGGTATCATTTGGAGAACAAGTGAGATAAGAAATGGACGATTTTACCATGTTTGCCAAAGCAAAGTCGTTATGGACTATATGGAATGCTACAAGAAACAGAAGCAAAGGCATTTCCTTTTTTTATCAGTAATGAGCAACCGATTATCATGCTTTAAGGGTGCTAAAAGTCTGTTTTTATTTTTTATGACCTTAGTAATTTTCCAGAAGGGTTTTCAAATTCACTGAGTAACGAGTTCCAGCGCACATTGCGTAACTAAATGATTTGTAAGTCAATCTCAGCTTTCAATTAAAGATAAACCCTCTTGATGAACGGATCCCTATTTCGTTGCCATTGACGCCTGTGAACATTTTTGACTTTAATTAACATTTTTACCGATTCAGGCAATACAAGATCTATATATTTACGTAAGGGTACTTTAGGTACAGAAACATCACGTGCATTGCATATATGAGATATCACGATTTGCAATTTCTCTCGTACAATTAAGTGCTGCCGCCGGGAAATCAACCAGTTTGATAGAATTTTGTGATTTTTTCCTGTAGCTTTACTATAACAAAATGTCACAGGAGGCGTCCGGTGACAAATCGTTGTGTTGATTTCAAATAGAACAGCACGATGATCAGAACATAATTTGGATGTTGTGAAAGGCTCTGTAATAGTATGGATATTGTTAGTTAAAATAATATCCAAAATAGAAGGTTGGCGACTGGAAGAATAAAGGATATAGGTAGGGCTACTAAAATAATAAACACTTAGATCCCGATTTGATATTATGTCGTGCACTATTTGACCAGGTTTATTGGGTCTTGAGCAGCCCCAGAACCTGTGTCGTGCATACAAATCCCCGCTCACAACTCTTGTGAGTTACAAATTAAGTTAAGATCCAACTTGAAAGTATTCAATTTTTGTTTCGTAAGAAAGCTACCGGAAAAGTAGACCGCTATTAATTTTAAACTTTATGATTCAAACATTATGTTAAAGCCTAGGTAGTCAATTACACTTGTACCACGAAAGAAGAGAATACATACTGTCCCCTCTTATTCGGTCTATATCTGTATTTGTATTTTGTATTTGGTAATTAAATTATCCGTTAACAATTTTTTAATTTCATCCACTTTTTATTAGTGACAACAAGCGGTGGTATAATTGTTCTTTTTTACAGTTATTATTTCGTCTTCTTCATTATGATCATTTAGACAATGCCTTCTAAACTACATGCCGCTTACACCAAATGATGACGACACGCTAAGTCGACGTTTTTGTTGCTTTCTCTAGTTGCTTTGTTAGTGTAAATATCTTAAAATTGTTATTGCGCAGTCTCAATTTAGACTTAAATTGACGTCATGTGCGAAAAATGAGAGTAGTAAAAGGCCTGTAGTTTAGAAGGCTTTGATTTAGATCTTTGTTATATTGCAACAGCATTTATGTTTGTGTTATTTTCGTGCGTATGGCCCATGCCACACGTAAAAAAAATGCCGCATTTTTCTTCGTTTCTTTCCCCGTTTACCTATGATACAAGTTTTAATTGCGACTTAAACAAATTTTCTGTTCAACCACACAACTCAAACATAAATGAAATAAAAAATATTTCAAGGAAATTTTTGACTCATTTTAGTTAAAATTTTATTTAAGAGAGAGCAGAACAAAACATTGGTAGAAAAAAAATGCCAAAATACAAAAAAATGCTCGTGTGGCATGGGCCTATGATTGTTTTACTGCATGAGGCTGTTCGTAAACTCTACATTGTTACGATATTGTTAACAATGACAGTTCTAAGTCGTTCTGAAACTATCATTGTAACAACGAGCACGTGCTTTTTGTCGTTCGTAAACTCGTTTTAACATTGTTACAAATGTCATTCTCAACCCTACTCGAGACTGCCTTTCCATCTGTCAAAGTACTAATTATGCTACAATCAAGCGAAAAAAATATTTTTTCACATCAATATCAGAACAAAATAATTTTTTAATAAACTTTTTTATGTGGTCAATGTGTTTGATAAAAATACTATGCGTATAATTGAGTATTATTTAAAAATTATAATTTTAATACTCTAAGTTTACGGATATCTGGTATTATTTTCATATTGAGGAGAATAGAAATTAGTTTTCTGTTTTGCGTTTTAATATATTTTTTTTGTCATCGTCAATCATCTGTAAAATCATTGACATTTGTAACAAAATCATTGTTAAACACATACGTCATACTAACAATGACAGTTGTAACAATGTTAACAATGTAAAGTTTACGAACAGCCTCCGCAAGTCACGTGTCAGTATTTGTTTGTTTATTCATAATAACCCTTTGAGTGCCAACATGATTTCGGCTAGTGTATTGAGGAGCACGATTGCGCTTTTTGGCTCTCAAAGGGTTAAACCATTGTAAACGCCATATTTTTGTGTTGTTTATTTATTTTCGATTTTTTTTATAATTAACATTTTATTTTTAAAATTTATGAAATTTAAAATATATTTACTTAAAAAATTTTATTAATAGATATAAAATTAATTTATGATAATATTGAGTATAAAATATATTAGCATGTTAAATAATGACACTCCACTGCTCGAGAGCAGACGTAATGTGCTGAGAAAAAGGAAGTAAGCACCATAAAAATTAAACCGGTTCGCCCGCAACGCGTTATTTTGGTACTGTTCATCCAGAATCTACTTAAATATAAGTCCTGCTAACTCCACACATATAAAATAAACAATAACTAAGTATAGATGTATTGGAAATTTTTTTTCCATAGTAATTTTTTTTTAAATAACTAAGTATAAATGTGTTGGTGCAGAAACAATAAAAATGAACAAAAAAAAATTCAAATTAACGTTACATTGTTAGTGTAACCAACACACTCTTTGTTAGTTTTCTTTAAATAGGTATCTGTCAATGAGAGAGTAAGCAGGACTTATATTTAAGTAGATTCTAGTTCATCATACAAATAACACAAATACGAACAAAAGAAAAATACAAAGACAAAATTGTGTATCATACACTGTGTAAGTGTGTACGTATTCGATTATTTTTGCTTCACTCATTTTAAACGAGTAACTCACGAGACAAAATCGATATACTGGTTTCGAAATTATTATTATTCATATTATTATTCTGTAAACTATTTTTATTATAAATCACTTTAATAATTTTATTTGTATTTTCTAAAGAGTCACATTTTGAGGGGCTTAGCACTCTAAATGCTTTATTTTACTATATCACTAAACAAAATATAAATTTTATTTTTAAATTACCGTTGTAAGAATTAATTGCACTTTTTTATTAGTAAACGATCTGCACGATGCGAATGCACAAACAATTATCGCTTAATATGATACTATTTTTACGTGCATAATATGATACTGAGCTGCAAGTCAAAAATAATGAACTTTTACATATAGGTGCTACAATTCATGATCAGTCTTCAAATTTCATTTATCATTCTATCTTGTACACAGAATATGCTGTGTTTTTTTATTAGCGCCCGATAGCTGTATCCGGAGCAGCCAATTTTCTATGTGAAAACTTATATTTAGCGCGCTATTATTGCATTTAATTAATTTATTTAACTCTAAACTAAGATTTTTCATTCAACTTTTTAGGTAAAAATCGATAAAAAAAATATCTTGCTCTCTTATTTATCGGGAGCCGCTATCGGGAGCGCTACCATTTCAATGGGAAATTTGAAAAGGCTTTTATTTTGTAAACCCCTGAAACCATTAGAAACTAAATCTTACAATAAAAATTTAAAACGCAGCAAAATGAATTCTTGTTTATAACGTCATGTCAAAATAAATGTCAATTAATATATTTCAGGTGATAAATGTTTGTTTTATTGATGAATTTAGTTTTAATTTTTATAGTACAGCGACACCAGTGAATAATAGCTGCAGTTTCAATAGAAAATTGCCATTTGGCTCCGGATAGTGCTCCAATATTAAAACACAGCATGTGATTACCATGGCGTTCCAATCGAAACTGTGAACTCCTTTAAATATCTGGGGTTACACTTAGACTCACAATTAGACACAACTAAATTTCAAAGAGCATGTGAATAATTTAAAGAATAAGTTGAGGATGACATTATGGTCATTTTACTATTTGAGAAATATTTGTACTCCTGAATTTATGAAGTGCCTATACTACGCTCTAGTTGATACTCACCTTCAATATGGAATTGCATGTTGGGGTGGTATTTACTTATCAAGCCTTTCATCTCAATTCAGAAGGCAGTTTTGAGAAACATTAACTTCCTGCCAAAAACTGCGCCATTATTTCCGTTGTTTGTTAAATTACAAATTTTGCCCCTTCGGTACCTTTATGTTTTCGAAGTGCTAAAAGCTTTCTATATAATTAGTGGCAATCGTATGGTTAATTATTTGAGTAGCGTAACATACAATATACGCAGCACAAATAGATTAAGAATTCCCTTTCCTAATAAGGAACATTTTAAAAGATTCTACATATACACAGCCGCGAATTTTTATAGTCAATTACCACCCACAATTTTTGCAACAAATAATCTTCATGAATTTTGTAGATTATTAAAAGATTGGTTACTTACAATTACCAGCATGCAAACATTTTTTGAAAATTTTCTTTCGTTTTTTTTTAACCATAATTATTTTCTTTTTTAATGATAGCCTGAATATAGTCTAAATATTGCGAATTAATGATACCTTTGTGAAGTTACCCCGTAAAGTTATCCCGGAAAATGATTATAGTTAAGTATGGCAACACCATTATAAATTTAAGAAATTATAATGAAACTATAACTATCACGATATAAAAATATAACGACAGTAAGGAAAATTATTATGAAAAATAATACACGAAATGGCGACCATTATAAATAAAAACCGATTAACAAATTTTAACTTGCGCTATATATAGCTAAACACTATATGACAAAATAAAAAATTATATAATTTGTATATGAACGAGTGGGTTTGTTTATATAATAAGTAATAATTAAATTTGTAAACAACAACAATGAAACAAAAATTTAGTTTCTTCTAAAAGTTGTCAAAATTCCAGATTAATTAATATTTAATAAATACACTTATGAATATAAATTACTGTGTACTTCAAAGTACTGTAGTACAGGGATTGGCCTATTTAAATAATAAGAGACTTTTGTTATTTAAATTCAAACGACTATAGCGATGCCAATTCCTGAACTACAAAACGACTATAGTGAGGCTCTAAATCATAGAATTTTTTTGCCTCTTATTTTTTAAACAGGCGAAACCCTGAACTACAAAACCTATATAGTCCGGTTTCTGGTAATGGACATCAACTAAGAATTCAGACGGCTATAGTGGAGCTCTAAATCAAAGAATTTGTTTGCCTTTTGTTATTTAAATTCAAACGACTATAGCGAGGCTCTAAATCATAGAATTTTGTTGCCCCTTATTATTTTAACAGGCCAATCCCTGAACTACAAAATCTATATAAACCGGTTTCTGGTAATGGAAATCTACTATGAATTCAGACGATTATAGCGGAGCTCTATCTCATAGATTTTTTTTTGCCACTTGTATTATTATTGGAGGACCATAGTGCGGGCGGCAAAATCCCTTCATGGGATGTAAATGCTAGAGAGAGAGAGAATTATTATTTTGGTTTATTTTTTGTTGTCCTACTCGTGTAATTAATTTTCCTATATTATTAACTTTATGTATCATTTCATGTTTTTTAGATATTATACACGTTTTTGTATACAAAAATTGGTTATTTTCTTGTTAGAAAATTTTTTGTGTCACAATCTTTTCCGGGTTGTCATCAGTTTTCAATACAAATTGTTTATAAATTTTTATGAATTGATACAGTAAAAAACTGTCATGACATATTTTTTGTCGGGATGACATTGAAAAATATCGTGATATTTGTATGTTAGTGTTGCCATCGCATTTCTCCGGGATCGTTTACGGGCTAACTTCACAGACATATTAATGATAGTCTGAATATTGCGAATTTTTTATGGTTTATTGAAAACTCCATTCTTAAGTTAATTATAAAATCAGTCTAATTATAAATTGTTATACTTAAGTTTGCCGATATTGTACAGTAAAATCATGATTAAAATTTTCTATAAGTTGTTCATTTTTATAAATAGTACCTACAGAATTCGTTAAATTTATTTGTATTTTATTTTTAAATACAAATAAAATGACAATCATAGACGAATCATAGCTCCGATACATTTATTATAAATTAGGAGTTTACTATATACTAGTTTTATCTTGAAAATCATTAAGTTATAAAGCAATATTGTAAAATAAATAAGAGAAATAAAACTAGGAAAAAACTAAAAAAAATTCACCAAGAATTTCCGGTTTAGCAGGTAATTTTGCAGAGCAGTACTCCTTTTGTTCAAATGAGTTTCTAATTTCTGGTACTATCCTATGCATTTGTTCTATGGTTCCATGAACTTCTCCAAGTTCCAAATCCAAACTGTCGATCTTTTATAATACTTTGTTCTTGCAGAATTAGTTTAAGCTTTCTAAGAAGCATTTTTTCAAAGAGTTTTGATAGAGTTGGCAGTAAACTGATTGGACGATACGAGTCTACTTTTGTTTCATCTGTATCTGAATAGTAGAACTTGTTTTGTCTATTTTCAGATTGCATCCTTCTTTTTACTGCCTCGCACTCTAAGAATGTCACTAACAACCCCATATGACGCAATTGTTTAGGATTGTTAGAATTGGAGCGGATCACTGTCAAGAAAAGATCAATTTTCCCGACAAATTTTTTACCATATACTGTCGACGTATACAGAAATAACCGAGAATTCACACATTCATCTTCATAAGAGATTCCATCAAAATTTAAAACGAACTAGAAAACCAAGGACCGTCTGTTTATATATGGAATGATTGTATAGAAAATGCAGTCGAATGTTTTTTTTAAGTCGATGGCGACACTGTCAACCTTATTTACCGCCTCCTTGCTGTTCAACATGTAAATTAAAATAAATTTAAAAAAAGAAAGAAAATGTGTTTTTCTATTTAATTGGAGGCGGTGGATCAACCTTAGCTGTTAAGCTTTATTGGTTTTCAGAAAATAGTGGAAGCTTGAACGTATAGTAAAAGGCCACGAATTCTAAAATATAACTTTCGGACTTTTCACTAAATTTCTATAAAGCCAGTAATATAAAAAATTAAAATTTGTATGTAATAGAATTAGTTTTCAAGCATTTACGCGACTAATTCCTCTATAATCGTTTATAATTTACTTTTAGTTTTTTTATTTATGTCTCTGTCGTTGTCATTCATTAGCCAGCAATATCGTCCTTCACGCGAATAAAAACGGCTGTAAGCTCATTTGTGGAATTATCACGTGTCGGTTTTATGTAACGTTCATATGGATTTATTGTGGAACAACCTGTCCCTATTCTTAAATTTGATACACTTTGGTTGTTTTCAGATTTCTTGTTATACAAACTTATTTAGAGGAAATATTAATCATATAGTCAAAAACTACAAAATAGTATAGTAAATAATGTATTTTGGTAAAACACAATTTTAATTTTTTTTTCTAGTTATTTAATCTGTTTGGTAAGTAACAACAATTAATAAAAAAAGCCTGACCAAAACATTCCATACCACAACATCATAAATTAAACTCAATTCGTATTTCATTGTATGTCATAATCATAAAAATGAAAATAAATTTGAAGTTTCGTATATTTGAACATATTCCCAACAATTAGACAATTATGTTAATTCAGCCAGACATACTATTTTTATGTGTTAATGAATATTAACGGTTCTCAAATGTTATTTAGGTGACTAAATAAAATTATAATGATTTTTTGCCAAATAATTTTTAAATAATTTGTATTACTTTGAAAATTTTTTTAGAAAACCTGCGAAATAAAGTTCAACTCGCCAAATTACATCACCATTCTGGTGGTGCTGCTTGGTTTATGGATAAACAATATGGAATGATATAAGTATTTGGATTATTTGTATAACAATTCGTATAAAAAGAACTAATTGTTAGCTCTAGACATGTTTTAATAAGTCGCATAATAGTCGTTTCTTATATTCAAAATACGAATAACTTAACAACATAGTATAATTTAACAAAAAAAAAAAATTAGTTAGTTTTTGTATAATACGGTTGGCATGAGTCACTGTTTTGTTAAATTGGCTGTCTTGTACTTAGCTTTTAACTTAAGAATTTAACGAATAAATAATAATATCAACTCTACCAAAAACTTTAATAAAAAAAAAAAAATTTGAATTGCAAATCCTTTAAGTAATTTTGTTTTAAATTTAATTTATGTTATTTTAAATTTAAGCGGTGTTTAGACAAACAAATTTGTTGTATCGATCGAGTTACTTTATCATAAGAGTAATTAAAATAAATATTGATTTATATTACTATTTGTAGATGTTTATGTATGTGTTTTAATTTAAAATTGAAGAGCACAGGAGTACTGAGTACACAAGTACTGAGCACAACACATTTTTTGCATTTGATTGGATATTTGACTATCATTTGCAATAACAGTGCCAACCAGATGCAAAATTACTTGGCCTTTTTCTCCCAATTTTCGTAACATTAGAATAATTTACTAGGTAATTACTTACATAAATATTATATACAACATCAATCCTACATTATTCTATGACCAATTGTAAACAATTATGTATATTGTCAAATTATTATTACTAAGTAAAATATATTTTATATAAAATTTGTACATTGCTACATTGCTATTTGGCTACTATTTTGTATTCTCCGTTTTTTCACGAACTCTAGATAATACTTTAATATGTATTGTTATTATTATATGCAAATGAAACAAATATATGAAAATAAGAGTAAATCTATACCAGCCCCTCTAATATTGGTACAACGTAATTAATGTTTCATTACAATATTTTAATCAAATAGTCTATAAAGAACCCAGTAAATCAATAAATATTAATAAAAGACTATATAGGAATCAAGAAGTAAATAATAAATAATATGGAACCAAAGACTGACCCCTGTGGAACCCCACACCGAATGACTCCAGCACTACTATATTTGTTGCCAATCTTTACCAACTGTGATCTATTAAGATATGATTCAAAACAATTATAGACGACGCCTCCAATTCCTGCGTGATATAGCTTATATAATAGTATTTATGGTCAATCGTATCAAAAGCTTTAGTGACATCAATAAAGTTAGTCGCAACATTTTCACCTAAATCTAAAGATGTTACAATATGGTTCCGTGCTTTTCCCATCCCTAAACCCACATTGCAGATCAGAGAAAAAGGAAATATCTTTCAGAAATAAAACCAATCTGGCTTTCACACATTTTTCGATTAGCCTCGAAAATACTGAGACCAATGATATCGGTCTATAGGTCTATAATTAGATGGATCATTTTTATGATCCCAACCCTTTTTGAACATGGGTTCAACAGTTGCAACTTTTAAGCAATCTGGAAAAATTCCTTATTCCAAACTAAGATTAAAGATATAAGCTAATACATAAACAATGGAATGTGAAATTTGTTTTATTAAATAATTGCTGATATTGGGGTATATCCTCCATCCGGTCGCAAATTACATATTTGCAATCAGAAATACGGTTACTAGATTTATTTTGCCATGCCAATTCTCACATTTTATTTAAATTTAATTTTTTTTTGCGATTGTTAAGTAGAAATACATAAAAATACTGCGACCTCGGAAAATGCGTAGCAGTCTGTTCGTAGATTTCTACTCTACAATCGCAAAATAAATTTAAATTTAAATAAAATGTGTCAATTGGCATGGCAATTTAATCTAGTAACCATATTTCTGATCGCAAATAATTAAATGCTACACTGGCTGCATGTATTTTTAGCTGCTTCCGGGCTAATTTTAATTTGGCAGGTAATACAAGCCATGACAACGAAGATGTTAAAATGTATATTCGATGTAAATACACTTATGCAACCAGATTTTTATATATTTTTTTATTGTTAATAGCTACAAAAATTCAATAAATCATTATAATATCAGAAAATTGTCAAATTTTAATACTTTTTATTATTCTTCACATCAACGATGTTGTCAGAGCAAGTATCTATCCAATACTGATTGGGAATATGATTTTAGACTGGCATTCCAACAATAGGCGTTAATCATCAAGACAGAGGAAATGGTAACGTGGAATTTTCGCGAACACAACTACATGGAAGTATACGAGCGATCCATAAGTACATAAGCGCGAGCAATTTGGGACACAGCGACAATTGTAATTTAACCAGTGTATAATGCAAGTTAAAAAGTGAACAATGTGAAAAAGTAGTGAGCAGCAAAAGTGAGCAGTAAAAGTGAATTAGTGAACAAATGAATTACTGTATAAATTAAGGGTGTTTGAGAATAAAGTTTGTAACTTAAAATCGCTGAGTGTTTTTATTTGCAACGACCGATTCAAACGACCGAAATTCGTAACAATACGTAATTAGGGACGGGGTAAAATGGGCTCCGGGTCAGAGTCTCCATTTTCAAACAATAATGCAAAAAAATACGCGATGACGAGACAACAGTGTATTGGTTGTGATCAATAGCACCCAAATATTTGGTGGAGCACTCACCACATTAGAGTGTGAAATACGCGACCACTCTAAGCAAAATAATATTGCAGACAAAAACGTAATTTATGTACGTATTAATGTACATCCGTGCCTCGAGCTAGTCGATTTTAAAGTCGTCTAGCTGAACGCAAAAAGATGGTTGAGTCGCTCTCATTTTGTAACACACAAGAAGAAATCGAGTGACCTAAGTTCCCGCATCTGAAGCGTCTTCTTCGACTTTTGATGTCAATTGGCTTCACACTTGACCGGCACACACCAGCGTCTTGATCATTGTAACGACATCCGAATTAAGTTTTTGCTCCAGTGTTCTTTCACCCAACTCTGTCGCGATTCCATCGTAACATCTCTGTATCTTAGGATTCGTCTACAACACATCATTCTTCAAAACTTTATTCGAGCTCCCGGCTACAAAGTTCAATGCAATCCGTAAATCTTTTTCCTTTGTTTGTGAGAAGGGCCTTCCAAAGCTGCCATCGACTTCTTTAATTATACTTTCAACTTCTTCTTGATTTTTAAATCCACTCTTCCCTCTTCCACTCGGGCAGGTTTTCAATTTTTTGTACTTTCGTAACAAAAGACTTAATCACAGCTTAGTATCTGGCTTACCGCTTATTCCCTCTACCTGAAACAGAAGCGTATTCATCATGTTTCCTAAAGCAAGTGCTACTTTTTGTTGCTCGGCAGTAAGCGATTGCACAGAAATGGTTCCCTTTAATTCACACTTTAATCCGATTTCTCCACTTGAAAATGCTTTTCGATAGACTGATAATTTTGATCTTTTGGTTCAGAAAGGGTCATTCCAGATGGTTCTGAAGCCGGCGATAGTCACGGTGATCGCTCTCCGAATGCATCTCTGTATGCTCGAGTTTCCTTCTTTCTTCTAACATTTTGCAACTTCGTCAATAGGTTTTTCCTATTTCCTTCGGTTGAAAGCCCACGGCTCAACAACATTTCCCTTCTGTGACTTGTAGAAGTATATTTCTGTAGCTCATTTTGCTGCTACTTGTTTGTACGACTCGGATAATCGCTATTCTATTCATTTCTGTGCTATATCGAGAAACAATTGAAAATATGTCATTTTCGGTCCTATGAAATGTTGGGGTGACTACAAGAAACACACATTCATACCAAGAGCGGCGAGGCGAACTTTTGATTTGTTTAATTTTGATCCCATTCCTTTTCGATCTAGTGAAAAATAATTCATAGTTTGAAGACACCCCAAACGACAAAAAAGGGAACGCTTTGAAGGTAGACCATACCGTCTATCGTCGTGTTGACGATAAAGCGATACGACATTGAATGTGTCTGTTTGGGACGAACAGATTTAAGGTGGGGGTAGTATTACGAATTCTACTCTTCACAAGCATATCAATAGGTTGTCGAATGGTAAAGTTATACACCATCAATGTTATCAACCCAATGATAGGAATTCGAACCCAGTTTGAAGACTATAATTTTATTAAGCGATTATTATTCTTCACATCACCAATTTTGTCGGAGCAAGTATTCGTCCAATACTGATTGAGAATTGGATTGGAAAATAAAGTTTGTAGCTTCGCTGAATGCTTTTATTTGCAAAATCCAGCACGAATCCATATCAAATGCCCGCAATTCGTAACATTTGGTGACAGAAGTGAGATTGTCTCACTTCTGTCACCAAATGTTACGAATTGCGGGCATTTGATATGGATTCGTGCTGGATTTTGCAAATAAAAGCATTCAGCGAAGCTACAAACTTTATTTTCCAATCCAATTCTCAATCAGTATTGGACGAATACTTGCTCCGACAAAATTGGTGATGTGAAGAATAATAATCGCTTAATAAAATTATAGTCTTCAAACTGGGTTCGAATTCCTATCATTGGGTTGATAACATTGATGGTGTATAACTTTACCATTCGACAACCTATTGATATGCTTGTGAAGAGTAGAATTCGTAATACTACCCCCACCTTAAATCTGTTCGTCCCAAACAGACACATTCAATGTCGTATCGCTTTATCGTCAACACGACGATAGACGGTATGGTCTACCTTCAAAGCGTTCCCTTTTTTGTCGTTTGGGGTGTCTTCAAACTATGAATTATTTTTCACTAGATCGAAAAGGAATGGGATCAAAATTAAACAAATCAAAAGTTCGCCTCGCCGCTCTTGGTATGAATGTGTGTTTCTTGTAGTCACCCCAACATTTCATAGGACCGAAAATGACATATTTTCAATTGTTTCTCGATATAGCACAGAAATGAATAGAATAGCGATTATCCGAGTCGTCATGTTAGTACGCACAAATTAGTGTGTAGTCCTTAAATGAGCGGTGAATTCATCGCTGTAATAAAATAAAAATAGTGGGCAAACCATGGAAAAATGTAATCTCGAACAAATCAAATTGACGAGGACAGCTGTCTAGACCGCGAATGAAGTGCACTTTTGCTCCCTTCCGCACGATATCATCTAACAGTGGCGCTATTCTGGTAATTCCCGGGGAATGAAAATTTTAAATTTTGTAGCAGTTTTATTCCTTTTTCCCCAAAAGTGTATTCTGGTTCTTAGGAAAAAAAATTATTGGGAAAAAATTATTCCCCATTATAGCAGTTTTGACGTTTATCCATACCTATTTTAGGAAAGAATTAACTGGGAATAGAATTTAACAGAAATATATTGTATTGACTTATATTATGGCGGTAAATTTATAGTAAAAACTGGTAATATCAATTGGAAAATATCAATATCCAATTTTTTTCTTTAATAAACAATATTTATTTTTTAAGTAAAATTCGATTAAAATATCAACAAAACCCAATTAAACGTAATAAACTATTTTTAGACATTTGTTTTCGTATTTTATTGCGATCGCGATATAATAATTAAATCATTTCCCGGTAAATTTATTCTCCAATCGCGAGTATTAACTTTTGGAAAACGGAGAAAATATCTGGGGAATAGCTGTTACAAAAAGAAATTATTCCCTATTCCCGGAGAATTACCTAAATAAAGCCACAGGGGGCATAGGAAAAAGTTTTGATTGCAATGAACAGGTAAAAAAACTACAGATGTAGCTATTTTTTGAATTGGAAAATATCAAGGGTATCTTGTAGGCTTTTTGAGGTTAAGGTATGATACCAAAAATCCGTAAAATCTTCAGTTTAAGTATTTTAACGTGCATTTCAACAATTTAATGTTAGAAATCTTTTAAACTACATACATAAGATAAAAAAGTTACGGTGTTGCAGCTTGCAGATGATCAGATGCTACCAGGAATAAAAGACAGCTGTAAAATAAGATGCACATTTGCCCTTGACAAACACGGTATGTAACGTATGTTAATAAATTTATTACTGTAAACTTACGAAGCATATTTTATGTTTAAAGATCCAATGTACATTTTGTCAATACGTCTTTAGTACTTATCGGAAATTTTATGGTTACATATAGCGTACACTAAATTCCTTCTGACTGAAATTAAATACTTAATTAAATTCCACCCATTTTTTTTATTATTATTTTATAGCAAGAGCTATCTATGTATGTTGGATATTTTTGACCCATGCATATTACAAATAACTAAAATTGGGAATAAATTTTATTATTAATCTAAATTAAAAGGTTCAAATGGAAAAATTTTCTATAAAATACTAAAGTTTGTTCCTATCTATGTATTCGAATAGAAACTATCGCGAATTCTTTTCATTATTATAACTAATATGTTATTTAATGTAGTTGTTCAATGCATTTGTATATTACTGCTTTAACAAGTATGTATACATATTCCAAAAGATGCACATACATATAAAACAATGCGCTGCGGAGAAACAAAAAATTATGTTTTCGAACTTAGGTACATTTCAAAGCTTCATTTCCAAATGAAGGAGTGGTTATTTAAAAATGATATTTTGTGATTTATTAAATGTAGGTAGAAGACAAAAAAAATGTTAAGTAAATAGTTTGTTATTTTTGTTTAAAAATGCAAACACAACAATAAAAATTAAGTGTTTTCTAATGTGTACAATTTCATTTATCTCTTTATATTGATTGCTTAAGAAATTTTTGGTTGTTTTTTATTTCACTTATATATTTTTTGTAAATGAGATAATATTTATTGTAAATAGTTGGTGTCTTATTTGGTATAATCAGAGATAAGATCTATGACTTAAAGTAAACATTAATTATACAAGTCAAGTAATTTTAATTAAATAAAGCTAAGGTAAGCGATAACATACTATAAATTAAATATTGTGTATAATTATTTTATAGGAACTACGAGTACATTTGTACTCGTACCTTTATTTTTTTTTTAAATATTTTTCTGCAAATTTACTACTGAATTAATTAATTAATTCAAAGTGATGTCGAACATATTGGCCCTACGGCCATTTAGTTGTAGTTTTCTGTTAAAACGAAATTTATTGAATCCCCGAACAATTAAATAACGCCAATTTAAAAGTAACCCCCCATTTATATTTTTAATCATGTTATTAGTTAAAATTTTCCATGAGTAGTAGAGTTTCCATGAATACTTGTGTTATAAAACAATTGTCCAGTTTCGAGCTGATATGATATGATGATATGTAGAGGCGTACAGGTAAACCATAACGGCGATCCTAGGTACGTTACCATAATCCTGAAGTAGTAACAATCAAATGAACTGTTTTATTTGAAAGTGGTATAAGTTCACTTTTCAAAAAAATTGAATTAACGGTAATTTTAGGAAGATATAGACACCTTCTCTCCATATTTATAATCATACATTCAACAGAGTACGGTTTTCTTATAAAGTAAGCAAAAGAATTTTGGCTATAAAATGTCATCGCAAAAACTTTTTTTTTGAAAGTGGAATAAGTCCATTCTTAATAATTATAATGGGGAAAAATTCGCTTGTTAAAATGAATTATTCATTTTTTAGTGATCGAATAGTGTTATTTGTAATACTGATCAGTAAGAATAATGAAAAGCAACAAAAAATATTTAGTTTTACTATTCACTTATGAAGAATAATGTAGAAAGAAGTTATATTCACTATTCGATCGATCAATGAAGAAAATAATAAAAATATTTTATGTATTCACTACTACAATGAACGTTCGCTTTATTGATTGTTAAAGCAAAAGAGTACAGTAACCCCTCGATTTAAAGGATTTCAATTTAACGGACGCTCGAGTTAACGGACCTCGATTTAACGGACAATTTTTTTTATTTTCCATTTTTTGGTTATCGATTATGATGGGATTGGGTATGTTGAATGGAAATGAGATTCTTAAATGATTTTGGGAAGATATTCTGGAATATGGCCATCTGGGACGGAACTCGATCAATTATTAACCGATTATGATGGGATTGGGTATGTCGAATGGAAAAAGAACTCTTAAATGATTTATTTAAGAAATTCTGGAATATAGCCATGAAACTCGGTAATTTAAACTAGGGCGGAACTCGATAATAAGCAGCCGTTTTTCTTGAAGCAAGCGGCTAATGATGCTAACATGTTTCCGGTAAGGCTGGATGCTTTAACATCTATCGCCAGTACGTAACCTACCCATGACCGGCAGATCAACTACTTATGCTCCCCAAAAATCATGTTATGAACCCTACACAAAAGGCTCGGATAAATTTATATTATTCTTATCTACAACCACCTCGAAAACTGTTCACGGGAACATGGAATATATTGCCTTCTAAGATCATAAGATCTTCACTTTTTCCAAAAATTATTTGATAATCTCATTTCATCCACAATACCCAATTTCTGTCCTAGGAGGTCATATTCCAGAACTTCTTCTAAAAATCGTTTAAAAATTCCATTTCAATCCAACATACCCAATCCCATCATAATCGGTTAGAATTGAACGGGTTCCGTCGCAGGTAATCATATTCCAGAACTTTTTCCAAAAATCATTTAAGAATCCCATTTCCATCCAGCAAACCCAATCAGATCATAATCGGCTAAGAAATGTATGAGTTCCGTCCCAGATGGCCATATTCCAGAACTTCTTCCAAAAACTGTTTGTGCATCTCATTTCCGTCCAACAAACAAGATTCCTTGATAATCGGTTGAGATAAACGAGTTCTGCCCTAGGTTGCCATATTCCAGAACAAGTGTAAAATCTATAGTCGATTAAATTTAAAAACATTCGGATTTAACGGACATTCGTATTTTATGGACTACCCAATTAGTCCGTTAAATCGACGTTTTTCTGTAGTAAATCCCGTTCGCTCACACAAACAAAAAATCATCAATCCTTTTATTTTTATTTTTTTCGCTCACTATTCGTTTATTACTGATTTACTATTTACGTTTAATACTACTTCTCATTTTAATTATTTAAGATATTTTTTACATTAAAAAATTCATTTTAGTGAAGCTAATGTCTATAAAAATATGGACATAAATTTCTTCTTGTTTTTATTTCTTATAATATGTTATTTTTGAAAGTGGTATAAGTCCATTTGGACCTAAAAAACACGTTTATTTTTTAAATATTTTCAATAATTATTATTTCATAATAAAATTTAAAAAAATGTAAAAGTGTTAAAAACATTACGAATTGATTAACGTTTGCCAATATTTTTATATTAATTCAAATGCAAACCCTTAAATATCTCGATACATGAAAAAATGGACTTATACCACTTTCAAAAATAACAGTTCAAATAACAAATTATATCTGAATGCGAATAATATTTCAGCATCATGCGGGCCCAGGCTCTGCCTGCATCCTTAACAGATAAGGTTAGTTAGGAAAGGATGTTAGTCACAGAAGCAACTAGGGCGAACCGAGGCAAAGTCATCGTCTAACTACTTAAATATAATGAAATATTAGTCTCAATTACCATCTAATCGAGGGACCATGTTCGTAATGACTCGATCTAAATATTCCGCTGTTATTGTAAAAAAAAATTAAATTTAAATTCGGTATTGTCATTCAGCAGCCTATGTTTAAATTCATCCAACTAAAAGCAGGGTTGATGTATATCTAACATTCACCACTAAAGCATAACCTGAATTCAAGCAGAAAGATCGTCGAAAAACAACATTCCATAGCAAAGGGTCTTTGGATCGTTAACATATTTCATTGTATTGAGTTTATCATCAAAGCGTAAGTAATTAAATAGACCCCCTGATCAAGAATGTGGTAATCACAATCATCCCTGACCTTCCGGTATGTTCAAAAAATAATAAATAATAATAATAAAAATAAATTGAATTGTATTTGCCGACAATTTTATTGTTTCTTCAAAGTTAGCCAACGCAAAATCCAAGAAAAAAAATTTTTCCTACTATTCTGTGACCGTACCTAACAAAAAAAAATCTGTGTTTCTAAATATCTATTTATGCCATTTACATAAAATCATTTCATTATCATTACCAACAATCGAATTATTCTTGTATTCCCCTCAAAATGCTTCTCCATATTATATGAAAGTGCATGTGAGTGTGAACGAGCGGAGAGAATAATAATTATGGCGATAACAACACAAAATTAGCGGGTGATCTATAAAATTTAGTTTAGTCACTGGGCGCTTTCAGGTCCCCTATCATGATTAGTAAAATCATCGCCAATTTGATTTGATAATTTCATAATGCTAAATATTTTCATAGCATCGGCCGTGACTTTACTCAACATGTTCCCAACTGTTGGGTATCCTGAAAGCGCCCACTGCGTATCATAGAATTAGATTATATAGCAGCTGTCAAGTGAGTCAAATTCGGAAGGTAAAAGAGAAAGCATATAAATCAACGGGCCGTATTTAGAATTTGTTCGATCGAAATTAAAAATCACACAAATTTCATATTATTTTTATTTCAGTAAAGTACCCATTTAGTACGCATTAATTGTTTTTATTTTCGGTAAAAAATTGTACTTATAGTATTCCAAAATAAAAAGTAATTATGGAAAGAAAAGCACGTAGTAATATGTACGTAGTAAGCACGTAGTAATAAGAAAATGCGACACTAATAATAATATAACATAATTATGCATGTTTACAAAAACAAACACAAACTAAGAACCCCACGCCGGCAATCATAATTGTTTTCTTAATTTTCTCTGATTTATAACTTAAATTAAGGATAAATTTACCACAAATCACTTGCGTCTTAACATAATTTACAATACATTTTATTTTATATAAACACTATACATTTTATTTTATGTAAACTTACTGATGGTAAGATATTCCTTCTGAATTTTTTTATGCGTAGTTTTCTAACTTATCACAATACACTTCATTTTACTTAAAAGTTTGTAATTAGTATTATCAAATGATGCAGTACTACATAAACCACTAACTATTTTATAATGTTTTTATTATTTTAATTTATTTTTTATTTAATAATTTTAAAAGCACAAAATTAAGTCTTCACTGCGTACAAAAAAACAAGCTGATCTGAAGTATCTCATTTTGAGATATGAGTAAGCCGTATGCTTTTTTTATATATAACCATCCTGCTCTGACTTGTGACATATGAAATAGCAAATTTTATATGGGTAAAATCTGTTCACCCATTCTATAGTATATACACACATTCTATGCTGTGTATATGTATACGGCCAAGTTGAAGTAAAATATAAAAATACGCTTTGTATTAGAGGGTCACTCCCGGAAATGTCCGTCCGGGAATTCCCTGGAATTTTGTTGGTTTTCTATTTCCCGTTTCCCGAGATTTCTTTTAAAGGATAGTTTTTTAAAAGGATTGTTTTTTTAAAGGATAGTTCATTTAAACAACTATCAAAACTCAAAAAGTCAAGCAAAACATTATAGATGTAATACGAAAACGAAAAACTAATAATTTCACGACTAATAAATTCACAATGAGATTCACAATATCAACATCAACTCTGCTATAATCATGGAATTCATCTGGCAATTATGGATGTCATTTACAAGAAACGAAATAATACAAAAGGGGAACGAGAGGATATTAGTGATAGTGATCACGATTAGGAATTCCTTAATGAAGATTGCTCTGAAACCAATGATGATGATCCAAAGCCGAATGATTTCATCCTTGAACAACCACATCACGCCAAAATGCGAATTCGAAGTGACTTAAGTGTGGCTATTGAAATCGTTTGAAACATTGTAAAAAAATTTAAATTTTCACCAGTGAAAAACACTATTTTGCAACATCATGTAAAACAGAAACATGGAAAAGAGTTGAATTTACCCTTGGCACAGACAATCAAAAGAGATTTTTTATTTGAACTAAAAAATTAAAACAAAATTTATTTCTGATGATTAGAATGTCATCTTTGTATGTGTAATTTTTCGTTAAACTGCGTATAAGCAAAAAAAAAATATTTTTGAATGTCTGCGGCTATTTACAGAAAATGAATACGCAGTTTAAATTGTTTCGTTTATATAGGATGAAATATCTCTTTTAGGTTGTCTCTGCTCTTGGATTGCAAAACCAGATTAAATAGTATGGACGCAATGCTAGAAAGGTTTTTGAAAACCATCGACGCAATTAGTGCGGCATTAATTGATTTGGGATCTAATCTACTATTCGAATCTAATACCAAAGTCGTACCTATATGTGATTTGCACATTGCTTTGAAACCCGTCAATTTGGCAATTGAAGCGCTGGGAAGACGTGATGCAAACCTGCTCACTGCGGACGCTATCCTAAAATTTTTGTTGAAGTCGCTGAAATTGAATAACAACGAAATTTCAAATGAGCTTTATGATGTTTTATTAGCGCGAATCAAAGTGCATCGAAATATCGAGCTCGTCTCGTTGCTGAAATTTCTACATACTCTGAATTTACAAGATGTAACCAAATTTCCATCAGTAACCAAATTTGCAGTGAATGTTATGAACACGTTATTTGTTGTAGACAATACATCGGAATCGGCCTTAGGTTACAGAGCAAATGAGTGTTTGGAAACAACAGGAGAAGATGACGAGCAAGAAAACCGGCACAGTACAAAAACACCTAATTTGAAGGAATTGCCGCCGGAACGATAAAGCGTTTGATGATGTCTAAACCTGCCTCTTGGCACATTCTCCAAAAGGGTACTCTCCAAAAATAAATTCAAATTTACGAAGCTATCGGTAACACAACAACAAATATAAAGAAACTGGTAGATGCGTTGTTCACGATTCAGTCAACATCTATAGAAAGCGAAAGGGCGTTTTCATTGGCTGTGGGCCAATTCTAAAGTAAATCTAGGGTAAATATTGTTTTTAACAGTGTATGCGGTAAATTGTAATACTGTACTAAAAAGCAGGGTAAAGCGAAGATACAAAAGGTAAATAGTAGTGGTTTTTGTTTTTGCTAAACAAATCATGAAAATATGGCGGCCATGTTTCTAGACATAATTTTTTTTATATTCACTAGCATTTCCCATGAAATAAAAATGCGCTTGTATATTTATGAACACAAATTTGAGCAAATATACAATTTAAATTTATTCGCATAAACAATACGCATAATTGGAACAACAACAATAAAATTTATGACATTAGTTCGTGTACCTACATACCAATTTTTATATATTCCTAGAAACCATGTGTCCCTTTAAGCCGCATTTATTTAATTTTATTTACTAGGGAATTGGTTCGATTTGAAAAGTAATTTGTACTAAAATTTCAATTTACTGTACTAATCTATTTACCTGAGAATTGGCCCACAGCCTTAGACTGTGTACCAATCCAAGGGTAAAAGTCATTTTTAAGTGTAAATTTTTCAGTAAATTCAATTATTTTTGAAAACTCTATGGTAAAGTGATCGAAAAATCTGTACTAAAATCGATTTTTACCGTAGTGAACGATTTACTCTTGGACTGGTATACAGCCTTAGTAGAAATAGCACACAAAATTGTTATAATTATCTACATAAGGAAGTATAGATAATGCAACCTTGTTAGACAACATTTTAAACTGTTAAATCCGAGATATGTGCCTTTCTATGTGAACGCGTGCTCCTGCTATAAGCCGATCGCCTTCAACGTTAGATTTAGTTCGCTCGTTATGTAGAAATTGCGGACGAATCATCTCAATGCTTCTGCTAGCACATTACCGATCATAAACCCCTTGTCTACCAACATGACATCTGCAGGTGTTACCTTATGTAACACTGCGCTTGTAAAATTAATAAGACCGGAGGGAGAAATTCCTATCAATAGTTTAATTGTATGGGTGCTTTTATAGTGGAAATACGTGCAGATTCTGCAAGTAACGCATCGGAATTGAATGGTCTTAATTTCCATACAATCTAAAACGATTATTGTATTTGGAAAAAAATATTATTTCAAAGCAAACTGGCAAACTTTTTAAATTTTGCTCTTTAGTTTGCCAATAAATGCGCAACATTCTATAGGGCATTCGATAACAGTTGAACATAATCATAAAATATTTTTTACGTGTTTTAGGATTCAGCTTGAATAAATTAGCAGTTTCCACGTTAGATAAATTGGTTTTAATTCTAAAGGTTGTAAGAACAATTCTGTGCCTTAAGGAAAAACCGATGTTGGCACTTTCAGAAGGCCGTATCATAGTACAACAATCGACTATAGTATTTAATAGTTCTAAGGTTGGTATTCACGTCACTGGATTCAATTCTTGGTTTGTTTTAATTTGAAATGGTAAGTAGTTATACTGAATATCCTCAGCTACTTGTATGCTTTTATGGAATGTCTTAAAGTCCAATAGGTCTCTGTTATCTGAGACTCTGTATAAACGGTGGAAACTAAGTCAATATGTTCATCATCTATGTTCATTCCAGTCTTTTTTCTCTAGTATCCATTGATCACTAAAAATTAAGTATATAGGAACGATATAATTACAAATTTGATATAATATTATAATAAATCTATACATAATACAGTTTGGCAATATTTCTTTATCTTAGTCGATTATATGTAAATCAAACTGTTTTGGTTCACTTTTTTGCTACTGTCTATGTTGACCGCGGAAGATTCCTTGTTGAAAAAGCAAAGCTTAATAGTCTAGACTTGATAGGTTATCTTTGAAAAATAAGTACAATTAGTTGTTTTTTTAAAGTGACTACTGCAAATTGAAAAATATTTGGGGAAAGGTTTGTCTATTTTTAGAACAACTTTCCGCTTCAGCAGCTCCTTCCGGTTGTTTAGAACATTAGATAGGATTTGCTGCAACGAAATAGATAGTTTTCTGTATGTTTGTCATTGTGAAACACCTAAATATTGCCCCGAGATATCATACTATAAATGTGAATAGTAGTTAACAACTTACCATAAAAACTAATCAAAACGGCTGAATATTTAAAAAAATTTAATACTATTGAAAGTGTAAACTAACATTTTATTTTAATATTTTGTTATTAGTTCTCAAACCTGGAGAAGTTGTGCAAGCTCAGTTGGAACATACAATAGACTAAAATTTTTTCGCAATAATAAAGTTAAATCCATATTCTTGTGTCTAGTTTTGTTTTAATTTTATATTACAGAAAAAAATTAAATAACAAATTATACCCATAATTTCCAGAAAAAAATTATGAAAACTAACTCGGTAAATTTTCGATAGAGAGTCGGGGATTTTTGGTATGCAAATACAGAATTTTTCTATTTGGTAGGTTGGAATGGTAATGAAAAAATTATTTATTCATTTTATTCATGACACATTGAATTTTAATTTGTAGGTTAGGTTGAACAACAAATTTAACTTAGTAAAGAACGCTTTTAAGCAGACAATTTAATTTTAGAGTCTTTATTATGTATTGTACAGGTATGTATTGTATGAGCCATTGCCAGTTAGTAACATACGTATTATTCACACGAACAAGTTCTGTATCCATCAACAGGAATAATTGTAACAATAACATATTATGGTTATAGTAACGGCTTAATGATAACGTTAAACATTAGAAATGATCTAGGAAAACTTAATTCAGTCAAATTAGGAAAATTTTTGGCAAAAACAAATTTTAAAATTATTTGTTTATATATATGGACTAATCATTTGGACTAATCATGTGGACTAATCATTTGTATTAGAATTACAATTACATTGAAATTAAAGGTATTAGAATTACATTGATTGATAGGTGTCCCATAAAATTGCATCAACAATAATTAATAAACTTCTCAATTTAAACTGTACACTGAACCTCTTTTTTATTTGGTTTTTATTTACGCGAATTTACATTTACACGTGTTTAGCTATTTTTGTATGTACATACATACATACATAATGTATGTAGGTACATATTATTTATTATTTTATAAATGTAAATATTTTAAATAAAGAGTAAAAAATGGATTTACATTAATTTACGAACTGAGACATATTCACGTCGATTATAGAACTCGCGGGAACGAATCGATTGGGGATTGAAAACTGCAAATAAAAAAAAACAAATAAAAATTTTAAATCATAGTATCATAGAAATTCCTATACACGGCTTCTCCACCTGCTATCTGAATGCTATTGCAATCTACTTTCTCTTTCTATCAAAATTTGCCAAGATGGAGTCTGGTGTGGTAAACTTGCTATAATTTGACGTTTAGAAACCATTCTTAAAAAATATTTATATAATTTTATTAATATAATTTTTTAAAATTTACTTGATTATTTATTTTTTATTTATTGAAATATGTATGTATCCCCAGTATGAAAGCGAAAAAATTTAGTAGACGCAATATTGAAATTGAATATTGATATATCGCCATATTGAAACGTCAAAATACGCATGCTATATACAGGGTTATCCAATTCGAGGTTGATAAAGTAGAAATCTGTATACCGACATCTGTCAAAGATAAACGTCAAGTACGCTGTCATTTATTTAGTTGACATTCTGCCATTTAAGAATATGAAGTATTTAACAATCGACCAACATACGCAAATTGGGTGTTGGAAAAACAGGCCGTCGATGCTGATTTTTCGAACAAAATTTTCTTCAGTGATGAAGCTCATTTTTCGCTTGGTGGATACGTTAATAAGCAAAACTGTAGAATTTGGGGCTCAGAAAATCCACAATTGATTGTAGAGAAGCCATTACACCCGGAAAAAGTCACTGTTTGGTGCGCATTGTGGTCTGGTGGTGTGATTGGGCCGTATTTTTTGAGAACAACCATGGACGAACCGTTACCGTCAATTCTGAGCGCTATGGCCGCATTTTAACCGATTATTTTTTTACGAAAATCGAAGATTATGATCTTGACGATATGTGGTTCCAACAGGATGGAGCAACCAGTCACGTAACACGAGCAAATCGAGATCTTTTGCAAGAGAAATTTCCTGGACGTTTGATTTCGCGATTGGCTGATGTCAATTGGCCTCCAAGATCCTGTGATTTAACGCCTTTGGATTTCTTTTTGTGGGGCTACCCGAAAGATCGTGTTTACGCAAACAATCCTCAAACTCTTGACGAATTGAAAACTAATATTCGTAAGGTAATGGCCGAGATACCGCCCGAAATGTGCCGAAAAGTCATTGAAAATTACCTCAAAAGAATCAAGGCCTGTAAGAAGTCCCGTGGAGGACATTTGAATGATATTTTGTTTAACTAAAAATGGCAAGGATCAATCTGTAAAATGAAATAAAAATTACAATACATTCCGAATATTTTGTGTGTTTTTTTTAAGTTTACTTTATCAACCTCGAATTGGATAACCCTTTACATGCTATCGAGTTCTGCCGACATAGCATGTATTCATAGCATACAGATAGCCTATAAATATTATTGCGTGTCTCCACTTGCCATTTGATCGAAATTTTCTAGCATAACTAGATAGCAATAGCAGGTGGAGAGTCCATAGCAGGTGGAGAGTCCGATTTTCATACAATTAGTAAAGTAAAAATTGGATCCGCAATTTTTTTATTGCGTTTGTACGGAGAATCATAAAAAATGATTTGTATGGAAATCAATACAAATTTTCTTGGCTACTTTGATTGAGAGCAATTGTTTTGCATTTTATTTATATGCATTTTCCAATCCGCAATCGATTCGCTCCCGTTCTATAATCGACGTGATCGCAAGGTTTTTCTTTATCTTTGTCACCATTCTACCCAATACGTATGATTATTGAATTAGTCCGCTGGAACCAATCTGTCGCGTAAAAAAGGATTATAGGCTCTCAATTACCAAACAGCGTATAAATGCTTAGTAAAATGATGTAGAATATAATTGTTAATTGTTTTTTATGCTAATTTAAATCTCTACAACTATATGCCGTTCTTATAAGAAAGAAAACCGAATGAAACCTTACTAATTATATGTTTTGCATAATATACATGATACAAAAACAAATACTAAATATTATGTAAAATAATAATATTAATTATTTCCGGTAGTAATTATTATATGAAAAGTATCAAAATTGTGTCAATCCACAAACAAAAAAACTATAATGGGTGTCCCAACAGAAAATGAATTTCACTTCAATAAGTGCTAATTTTAGCTCTTGAAAATTGGTGCACTAGATTTTTTATAACCAACAGGAGAAAAGTTTATAACCAACCAAATAAGTTCCTTATAGAGTAATTACAAGTGCATATGAGAGTGGAACACCCGTTATTGTCTTTAAATTACCTTTCAGTGCTGGTTTTTTCGTTTTCAAACGATGTGAAATCATTTTTGCAATTTCTCACCATTATTATATCACAGTGAAATATTTCTCATACACATTTATTTACATTTTGTTTAATTAAATTAATCTGATCTTGTTTTTTGGTGGGTTTTGTTTATAATTTATTCAAAATTTTGTTATTGTTGTATACAGATATTGGACCAAAGTATAATATAAAAAAATTATATATAAAGAATATTTCCCAAACATTGAAAATTCTAATATGTACAGTGTTAATCCATTTACCGAAAGGCACATACAATTTTGCTTTCGTAAAATCGGACATTCGTTAAATCGGATAATTTTTAAAAAGGGTTTTCGAATCTTAAATTTCTAGGAAATATCTAAGAAATATCTATCTTTAATTTCGAACTTATTAAAATAAAACTAAAAATTTAAAAGTACATAATTAAAACTTATATTATTAGGTTTATGACTTAAATTTTACAGATTTTTCAGCAAATTTATTTTATATAAAAAAATAGACACCATACGAATTCCGGCGTTTTGAATAGTTTATCCACTAAGACGTGCTGCGTTGACCGGAACAAATCGTAGTCGGATGTGGCCTAGTCTGGTGAATATGCCGCGTGTGGGAAAACTCCCCATCCCAAGTTCAAAAGATTCTTCCAAGTCACGTGAGTAACATGAGGTCGAGCGCTGTCGTGCAGCAGTATGACTTGTCTGCTTCCTTGCCCAGTAAATGGCCTCTTTTGACCAAGTTCTTCGCTCAGTTTGTTCAATTGTCGGCTGTAGCGTTCCACAACCACCGTCTGACCAGTTTCCAGGAGTTCTTAATAAAACACACTCTCCATGTCCCACCAGTTACATAAGAAAACCTTCTTTAAGTAGATTTTCTGTTTCGGCGTCGTAGTACTGGGCTTCCTGGGATCTATCTACAACTTTTTACATTTGGGGTTCTCGTAAAAAATATATTTTTTATCACCAGCCACAATTTTGAAGGCGGGCGAAGTCCGAGATTCATACCTCCTCGCCGGTGCTCCCTGGGTAACGCTAAATGAATCAGGCGGTGTAGTGGAGACGAGCAGACTAAATCCTGTTTAAAGTCATGGACACTACATGTCAGGGCGGGTTATTGGCGCCCTAAAACCAATACCAAACCAGCGTCTGTTCTCCATGTTAGGAGCGGCTGAAGCGGGCGTCTGTCTTGTATCAAGCCGCTCGCTATATAAATGTGTTCAAGGTAGGACTGGATGCCTTAAGATTTTCACCAGTACGTGAACCACACACGTAACAAACGGGTTGAGCGGCAGGCCAACAACCTTCCCTAATAACAAAGGCCTCGGATTACCATATCGGATTCATTACAAACTCGACCTCGGAAATTGTACACGGACAACGCTTTAAAAATGGGAACATGGAACGTGCTTAGCCTCTTAAGACCTGGAGATCTCCAGAACCTTTCGAACCAAGCAAAGAGTTACACATTAGACGTACTTGCACTACAAGAGCTTAGATGGTCCGGGAGTGGGATCCATGACACCACCAATGGTTACACTCTTCACTACAGCGGCCATCAGAACGGAGGAGAATTTGGAGTTGGCTTCCTCATCCATCGGCGCGTGAAGCACCACATCATCGTTAATGTACATGCACCCACCGAAGATAAATCTGATGACATCAAAGATCTCTTCTTTGTCGAGCTGGAGGAAGTCATCAATAACATACCGCACCACGACATTAAAATCATCGTGGGCGACTTTAATGCAAAAATCGGTAGGAGTGCAGAAAATACATCGCACATTGGTCCCAACAGTCTGCATCTAGCTAGTAACAACAACGGCCAACGCGCCACCGACCTGGCATTAATGTACAACTTAGTTGTATCAAGTACGTTTTTCCCACATAAGAGAATCCACAAAGTAACGTGGAGATCGAATGATGGAAGAACGGAAAACCAAATCGATCACGTCATGGTGTCTAAGAGACACTCGACCAGTATATCTGACGTTAGATCCTACAAGGGTGCAGATATGGACAGCGATCATATGCTTGTCGTATTTAAATATAAGTGCAAACTGTCATCTACGTTCAACAGACAAGCACAAAAAACCGTTCGATGGAATGTGGATGCTCTAAAAGACCAAACGTCACTGCAGAACTACCAATCAGCTGTCACTAACTATCTAGAGCGGCCTAGCAACAACGAAGAAGCTCCTTCTACCATCCAG